>JASAND010000607.1:0-11379 GCA_030248195.1 Trissonchulus latispiculum | reverse complement strand
CGGTGATGCTTTTTTCCCCCCTCTGACTATATATCATCATGAAGCGCAACAGATGCCCTACAGGTCATACAATCCGCTTTGGTCTAAGTCTTTCCAGTAGTTCAGGGTGGCCCGCCAAAGTTTGCCAAATTTCGGCACTTGGTCGGACCAAAATTTCCAAAAATTTCAAAGTCCCAAAAAATTTGCAGGGAAGCAGTGGGAGCTACCATAATACACCCTCCAGGGTTATTTTGGATGCTCTTCAAGATAGGCTATTAAAATCCTAGATAGCTCATACCGGTAAGCCCACGCTGGGGGTGGGTTTTTTCCCGCATTGGCAAGTGGGTTTTTTTCCCGCTTGACTATATACAAACATTTGTTAGCATGTTTAATGAAAAATAATAATTTTGATAATCTAAATAACCAAAATTCGCGCCGGAGGCGTGAAAATTTTTTAATGGTGTAGAAAATGCATCAATGTTGAGCTAATTTGAAGCATTAATGTAAAATTTGTGTGGTTTCTGATAAAGTTAAACGCCCGGGCTTAAAATTTTTCTTTTGCCCAATTTTCTTCAGGGGGGCAAAGCCATTATTTCGGGGAGGGCGGCCGCCCCCCCGCCCCCCCCGTATCTACGCTAGTGTATATATATAATCTATCTTGAGTCGTTTCTTGATCTGAAAATATAAGCCGTAAAATTATATATAAGGGCGTCAATTTGAAGATTACCGATATAGGCCAATTATCTGAGGTAGGGGCGCACCCAAGGGGGGGGCGGGGGGCGGCGGCCGCCCCCCCTGTCAGGTTTCGAAGGTAAAGAAAATTAAGATGCAGAAAGGAGGAAAAGCAGGAAAAACAAAAATTTTCGCGCCTTCGGCGCGAATTCATTATTCTTTGTGTGTTTTGAGGGTAGCTGTACGGGGTGGGGTGGGTTGGCTGACTTTCAATTATGTAGCCGTTTCTTTCTGCTTACGCTTCAGATATAGAAATTAACAGCAAATGTATTGTTTTCAAATCATGGCTTTCCTACATTTGATTGTGCATATATTAGCGCAATTTCTTCTAAAATATTTCTGAATGGAAGATTGGTGCTTGACTGTAATAATAGAAATTCGCAGCGTGCAAAAAATGACAGAAAAATTAAAATTTTAACTGCAAAATCAAAAAAAATTTTCTTGAACTTAAGTTTCGAATAGGCGGATTATATATAATCAAGCGGGGAAAACCCATTTTAATATGCGGGGAAAACCCACCTCCAGTGTGGGCTTACCGGTACGAGCTATTTAGGATTCTAATAGCCCATCTTGAAGAGCGTCCAAAAGGACCCTAGAGGCTGTATTATTGTTGCTCCCGCTGCTTCCCTGCAAATTTTTTGGGACTTTTTGGAAATTTTCGAAAATTTTGGTCCGTCCAAGTACCGAAATATATATACCTAGCTTCTTCTTCAATTTTGACCAGAAATGCTTATTTTTGCAGTAAAATGTGTCTAGTTTGGCTCTAATTACAAGAAAAACGCGTTTTCTACACTATATGATGCTTAAACTGGCGAAAATAAGATTTTTTAAAATTTCCAAAATTTGCCTATGTTTACGTGTTAAACATACAACATCTTCAAAATTCAATTTTTTTCTGAAATTTTTCAAAAATGTTGGTATTTTTCGATGTAGACCTACTAAAACAACCCGCTCTTTCGAATGGCACCGCCAAATTATTCTGGCACGCTTCCAGCAAAAAATCCGGGTGTGTTTTTTCCCGCCGATGGGTTTTCCCCGCAGTGGGTTTTTCCCGACACGGAAAACTTTAATTTCTCCAGAACGACAGGGCCTAGAGAGACAAACTATATATACCTCATTCAAAAGCTTAGGGCAAACCCTAATTAAAAATACTATATATCAAGGTCGTGCTAGCCCAAACCAGTCGAAAGTTCTGGTCCAAGAAAGAAAAAGTGGGTTTTCCCCGCTTGACTATACCGGATATCCGGAAAAGTTAACGTAAAATAGGCGGATAATCGGATGTAAAAGAATATCAGGTGCCCACCACTAGTGCATATGTATATAGTCAGACCCGGGATAAAAAAAAGGGTTTTCGACTTAAGCCTCTAACTTTCGCAAATGTTGGCCAATCTGGAAGCGGTTTTGCATGTAAGTGCCCGGCACTGCCCTCTATCGATTCAGGTATTAAAATCTTTCCTAGCACCACAGATTCTCAGATTAATAAAAAAATCGGTGATTTTTTTTACCCGACAAAATGGTAAAAAAATTGGGTTGTGGTAAAAAAATCACCCCAAAATATTGGCGCTAGAGTAGATTTGATGCTTCCAGATGAAAGAGCGCATCAAATTTAGTATATTTGGCCAAAAAAACCAAAGTTATAATGAATTGGTAACAATTTTTATCGATTTGAAAAGTTCAAAAATTGTGCAGCATCAACCAATCAGGTTTCATAAGCAAAATAGCCATTTTTGAAAAATATTCAAAAATGGTCGGTTTTGACTAATTTAAAAAGTTTTAAGGCTTAATCGATGCTTTAGAATCTAAACGCATGAAAACCCCCATATTGCTTCAGAAAAATTTTTTTGCTGGGTTCTGACCATTTTTTTTACCCGAAAAGTGGCGAAATTTTGGGGGTAAAAAATGGTCAGCTTGTGGAGCCCCAATGCAGTAGGGGAAATGGTGCCTTGCGTGTTAATACTTGGGGCCAATACAAACCCACATGCACAGTATTGGAGCCCGGAGTCTCTCCACGCTAGCAAGAGAAGTTTAGAAATTCCGATATGACCCTTAGCTTTTGGCGGTGGTTTTGGGAGGTCAACTTTGAAATTACACTGAAAACTTTCTATTTGGTCCAGGGGTCTCATACTTATAGTTTGAGGTCATCTAGGGTGGCGCTATATTATCACACATTAATGGGACTCGCCGGGTCTACCAGGCTTCCAGGGCGGCCCCGTTTTTTTTACCCTTATTTGGGGGTGATTTTTTTCCCGGGTCTGACTATATACACTTTATTACAAAATGCAATTTAAAAATGCATACACAAATTCTCGGTCAAATTTTGACTCCCCTTTCCACAGAATGGCTCTAAAAATTTCCAAACTGGTGCTACTTTTTAAAAAGAGCTCTAGCTTTTAGCTGGGGGCTACGGCCCCCAGACCCCCGGTTTATTATAGCTACGTTGCGTTGCTTAATTTGAATTTTATCTGCTTGAGTTATATATACCTTATCTGGTGGCGCCATGGCGCCAGCCAGAAGACAACGAAGATATATAATGTGAAACAGCAAAAAATGGTCAGAAAAAAATTGCTTTCATGTCTAGAATGCAAAAAATTCTCAACTTCTGGGGGGCTGCGCCCCCCAGACCCCCTGCTTTCATGTTTGTATGAATGTTTAATTATATTTAGCTACCTCAATCAATGAAACCGACTACTACATGGTTGTTCTCAAAGTGAAACTTGTATGTAGATAAAACATGTGTAGAAGTAAATAAATTTGAAAAAATTTCAACTTTGGTGCCGCCCCCCCTGTCGGAAAACTCTGGGTGCGCCACTGATCTGAGGCATGGTCATTTTCCAACTGCTGTCCCATAGGCTGCTATCATAAAATGTAGTTTTTACACAAACGACGAAATTTTTTCCAGCGATTCAGGACTATTTAGTATGCATGCTAGAGGTCACCAGTAAGCAGATGTGCTCTACACAAAAAATTTCCCGGAACCCTTTTTAGTTGCCCCGATTGCTGCTTTCCAGCTGAAGTCGTCGCTTGCCAAAGTTGGGAAAAGTGGGCAAAATCCAGGTTGCGCATACATTTTAGCCAATTTCTCCATAACCAGGAGCGATTTCATAATAACCAAAAAGGTTACCCAGCTATTTGATAGAGGCATCGAATGATATAGTCAATGTCTCTCGAAAATATTACTTCAGGCTGTAAAAAATTGAAAAATTGCACTCTTTAAAAATCCGTTAAAACGTTTTTCGAAATCCAAAAGGAATCACCACCGTAAAAAGGTTTTGCCCATGTTTAAACGTGAATTGAACTGTGTTGTCCGTTTGCCAGTTTTGGAACGTGATTTTTGTGCTTTTCTACATATTATATACTTATACATACACGTGCCGTGCCGGCCGAGTGGTTAAGGCTTTCGACTTCGGATCCGATAGTCCGAGGTTCGAATCCCCGCTGCCACAAAGCTTTCACAAATCCCCTTGAGCAAGGAACTAAGCACATATCGGTTCGCCGTGGGCTCTAGCCAACCCAGCTATCCATCCTTAATTGGTCGGTAAATGGGTACCACTATTGTGGGAAGGTAACAGGAGTCCGTGTAGGGCTTAAAGCCTTGAATGGCCGGCCCCCTTCCACGGATGTAGTCATCATTTGAGGTGACACTCCTGGCTCTACGGGTGTATCCAGGGATGAGCACCGGCACCCCTTGTCCCTGAAGCAGGGATGGAGATATTCTCCAGGGATCACCTTTTTACCTTTACATACATATACTGGGCTTATCCTTATCCCATTTCCAACAAACAAAGTATAGATGTACTGCTTTTCATACGTATATATATATACCAAATTTTGTCCAGAAAAATATCACTTAGAAGGCCAAATTTCTAGAAAGTTTTCTGGCATTGCTGGTGATTTTTGCTGCCTTTGTATCCGTTTTAACAAGAAATGCTTTTTGTTGCACAATAAACTAACTTTCTCAGCGGATGCAGTGAAAATAACGCAATGTTTCCACTACTAATTCCAGCACGTTTTTGAAAAGTTTGGCCGCTTCCTGGGGGTTTCTGGCTTTGCCCCTGTCTAAGGGAATCCTCTAAAGAATTTTCCAGGACAAATTTCCTAGAATAATCCCAGTATTCAAGAGAAGCCAACTTTTTCCAGTTTACTACTCTCTATTTTTCTATGTTGATAATTTGTATTATCAGTTAATTAATTACTGAGATTTCCAGCAATTCTATTATTAACTGATATTTCAGGTAATGATCCGATCACTCAACTAACTTCGACCAACCATTCTTCGCGTCGATTGTGGCCATTCAAGGGGCTGACTTTTTCTAGCTTGGCCGGCGTCGCCATGTGAAGCGAGAACGATCAGCGAGTGGCCAGGAAAATCAATCGTTCCACTACTGATAATTGATCACCTTTTTTCCGGTACTAGAAGCTACAAGACCTAATCCAGAAACTGATCTGCTACCTAATTGATTACCATTCGAATAATTGACAATTTGCACCATTTGTTTTGGTGCGTTATGAATTTTCGCACCATTTTCTGTGTCTTCAAATCGTCATAATTGCTATGGAAAGCCTGATGAAACAAGCTAGTACAGTATACGTATATGACTATTTATTTACTTTCCCTGTTTTGCTGTAGCTCGTTTCTGACTGTGATAGTATTTGCTAGTTTTTTAATGACAATTTGCCAGCGCGCCGTATATAATTCTGGTTTATAACTTTATAGCTTTTTGTTAATGGCTGTCATATGGGTTGCTGTCGCTGTTAATATGGCTATGTAAAGTGTAAACTAACTTTTGGTCTGTATTACCTGTTTGCTATCCGACCAAAGTTGTATATAGCTTGTTTTGCTGTATCACAAAATTATAACCTGTTTGGAAAGGGTTATGCTAGGTTGAATTTTTTGTTTTCACATGCATTGGTGGTAGTACCTATGTTTGTCGGATTAAGAGTACATAATGATAAGAGTAGGAGACTGCGGATACTCCATGCAATGAGCGCAAAGAACGCTCTCTGTAGGCTATTGCCTGACTCCCCCCGCCAGCCCCCACAAATGTTGACTTCCTCCCACGCCTCGCCCACATGGGCACTACTTCCAAACTGAGGTAGATTTGCTCACTTAATGTATCGCAAATTGTAGCCCATTGTAGGTGTGGTATGAGAGGGGCAATTTGTGGAGGGGGGATGAGGGAGTAGCCTGCAGAGAGCATAGTTTTTGGTCTCATTGTATGAGAGTACAGATAGATAAGCTTGGCTGTCATTATGTACTCTTGATTGGACTAACCCACATTTGCGTTCCTGTTTTTAACTATCCAAATTTTCACCTGCAGTTGTCTTGTTGTTCTATTGCTTGCCGTGTCTCTCTTGTTTCCGATTAATGGCAAAGTGTTTGGTTGATGGCAATTTTTACTCTGTTACATAAATGTTCTTTGTTTTTGTTGAAAATCATTTTAACAGATTTGTTAATTTATTGCGAATTTGTTTGATTCTGTGAAGTGTAGTCCATTTTGTACACTTTATTAGTGTTATACGATAGTGTAAAATGTGTTGCTACATGGACTGGTTGTAATGTATAAGGCATAACTCATAAGTCTAGCGTAAATCTTAGTAAATGAACTCTAGAAAAACATTTGAAGAAATTCAGAATCAGAGCTAAGAATTTGCGTCGTCTGTCATAAAGTGCGGATTAAGTGTCATTTACTGTGTATACTATGCTCTGAGTAAAATTGTTGGTGTAAATAAGTAGATCTGTAGTTGGTTCTGGCTAATTTCAAAATTGGTTTGAGCGAGAATCGGTTCAAAACTGGCAACACCTGTCCCACAACAAGGTGGGCTGTGTAATATGTCCTTCTGGAGAAGCGAAATGCAGCCGATGCCAACGAAAGAATTCCGAATACTTGATGTTCTGTGTAAGTAAATTTCTAGATAGCGGCCGTTGCAAACAAATCGTCTGAAATCACCTGTTCTTATTGAAAGAGTACATAATAACTAAGAGTATGGCAAGCGACACTCTGTTATCTGACTTGCGGCGTGATCTGCATGATAGCATCTAACCCCCCTCAAATTAGACCCACCACTTCAAAGAAATTCGCACGGTATGCTTACGTTTTTAGCAAGCTCCAGAAGAACTATTCAGTTGGTCCAAAGTGTGCCTGTTGCGAGCTTCAGCGTGCAAATTTCTTGGAAGTGATGAGTTTAATTTGGGGTTTCAGCCGTTATCGTGCAGACTAGTGTTGTTGCCCGGCCGGTTTTTTGACTGGTTACGTGAATCTGTCTGTCTCTGGCAGATTATAGTTTAGCTATATCAGTTTCATGAGTAGTGCATATATCTAGTATTTTACATGGTTTGCAGATTATTTTTGCAACCAAGGTACATAAATGTTGAAGATAAGCACAATTTAATTTAATTTAACGCAATACATAAAAACCAAATTTTTAAAATACTCTGTTTTTGGACAAGCCCTGCAAAATTTCGCAGACGGATAAATTATTGGTTTTGCCAACTCATTTCTGGATAAATTTAGAAAATGCTACAGTTACTATTAAATACATTCATTTTATAATATCTAGAGCGAACATAGTACGTCGTAGTTATTCTTTTTGGAGAGGTGACGGAACATGGAAGCCAAAAATTTAGCTTTCTTAAGCAAAATCAAAAAATTTTTTGCAAATTTTGGAATTTTTTAGAATACCGGGTCACCGGGTCACAGGATCAAGGAATAACCGGGTAACCGGGTCAAGCCTAAGTGACCCGGTTCCATCACTGATGCTTACATATGTACGACCGATTATTGTGTGCTACAAATTTCGGTCGTTTATTGCAAACTTACCTTTAAAGCAAGCCCCAACAACATATTTTTAGAATCGTACTGAACTGGAGATTTAGAATAGCCTACATATCGAGTTTGAATCACGAAGACTAATATTTAATATTATTTTTTTAATTTATGAAAAATATTTTTAAAATTGTAGCACGTACAGGATTTTGTATCCCTGATTGAATAGTGTTGTTTCAGCTCCATATTTTTGCACTTACATTTGAATTATAGGGTATTATTTAAAATCTAATTATGAGCTGGAACTGTACCAATTTCTAGAATTCACTGTTCTTGGACAGGGAGTTTTTCGTGAATTTCGGAACAGGCCGCATTTCTGGAATCTTGTTGTATTACAAAAGTTGTTCGGTTCGCCAAGACCTTTCGAGTATTACCCATAAGTGCTGGTAATGGAAAATATATACATCCCGAAAATCCTGTTTTCGCGAATTTGGGAATCATTGAGTGCATTTATGGAAAATGATTGTATTACAAAACGTGTTCAGATCATAGAGCGTTTAAATGATAACCACATTGTGAGATTTAAAAAATCAAAATCCGGAAATTTTGAAAAACCGAAAATTCGAAGAGTTAGGTGCACTTTGGTAGACTAAATTGTAAAAGCAAAAATGCTCGGAACCAGATCTATTTGATCACGGAATCTAAATTTTCAGTGAGCATAAATTTTGGCAAGTCTTTGATTTTTTTAGATTTTCTGTACATAAAACCCGGGACTCTGGATTTTTCCTGATTTTCAATGTTGTCTCCATTTCCGAACGATTTAAAAATATATTGCTTATAGTATATTAAACTAAGCTTCCAATAAAACTACCAAAGTTTGTACGCACATTTTAGGTTTTACACCCTAGTTCAATTTTATCTCCTTTTTGTTTTATCTTTATCTTCTCTTCTCACTATCTTTTATATAGTTCTCACTAGGTTTTAAACTCCCAAAACAAAATTCAATACGAGTCAGATGCGAAGTTAGATCATGAGTTTTGCAATGTAATCGGAAATGGGAAGGAACATACTTAAACATATAATAGAAATTTTAAGTGTCTACAATTAAAAATTAAAATGATGGTCGGATCGGATCGGATCGGTCCGATCCGGGGCTGGATCGGATCGGATCGGATCGGATCGCCGTCCAATTGGCGGATCGGATCGGTAAGTGATTTTGGCTGCCGATCCGATCCGATCCACATCACTAGTTAGAAATAAGCTCTCGCACACCATAAACCGACAAAGGTAGTTTTAAATTGAATTTATTCACTAAAATCAAGTTCATATAGAGTGTAAACTTAGCTGGATTTGCGCAGTATAAGCTAAAGTTGCAAGCTTAACATGTAAGCTTACATCTAGCTAACAAAACGCTGTATCGAAAAACGGTTTTCAGATTCGTGTTCAGCGACCCGGAAAACCCTATATGCAACTTTTCAGCGAAATCGGAGACCAAAAATTTTTTGGTTCCCTTTGGACCTTGGTCCCCCCTTAGAAAACTTTAAAATTTAAATTTTTTTAAATTTTAATGCAGATCAATCAGAAATGTGTTCAAATACATTCATACCAAATTTGAACTAAATCGGTTAAGTTTTGCGAAAGTTGAAAAAGGCATATCAAGATTTAAATAAAAAGTTAATATAAAATGCCTATAAACAAACCTCTTAGAAGGCAAATTAGAGAAAATCTGCGGTCGCTGCGGTCACAGAATTGTGTCCACGCCCGCATGCGCCTGAGGGTACCCGCGGTTAACCACGCCCGCAGCCAACTCTGCGGCTAACCACCTGTTCATTCAGATGGAGCCACGAACGAAGCGAAGAAGGCCTGGGTTTCTCCGTTTCTTGCGTGAATGCAATACAAGACTGAGAAGCGAAAGAACGATCTTCCGTGGAAAATTGCTCCGTTGGATTATGGGATCTTTCAGGATAACCCCCTCCAGGCCCATATTCCGCAAAACTTGACCAAATGAGCTGAAATTTGATATGGTTATGTTTTCGACCACAATGCGTTCAGATATCGCAAAATTTTTCGATTTCGCGAAATTCGATTTTGTTCGATTCGTAAGGGGGGACCAAGGGGAACCGAAAAATTTTTTGTCTTCGATTTTACTGAAAAGTTGTATTCAGGTGCTTTCGGAGTCGTAGAACGCGAATCTGAAGCCTGTTTTTCGGTTCAGCTTTTCGTTAGCTCAGTATAAACTTATATCTTAAGCTTAAAGCTTTAGCCTATACTGAGCTAACGAAAAGCTGAATCGAAAAACGGATTTCAGATTCGTGTTCTGCGACCTCAAAAACCCCTGAATACAAATTTTCAGCAAAATCGAAGACAAAAAATTTTTCGGTTCCCCTTGGTCCCCCCTTACGAATTGGAAAAATCGAATTTCGCGAAATCGAAAAATTTTACGATATTTTGAACTTAGCGTGGTCGAAAACATACCGATGCCAATTTTCAGCTCATTTGGTCAAGTTTTACGGAATCTGGGCCTGGGGGGGGGTTAAACTGAAAAGATCCATTGTCCTTAAAGGAAGATCTTTGCCAGCTCTCAAAATCTTACCTTGTTTTAGGACGGTGATCGAACAAATTCAGTTTCAGGTTTATTCGGATCCGGTCCAGTCGTTTCAGTGATTTCCGTCGGAGTTTCAGTTACAGTTAGTGTTGGGCGTCGGACGCTTTCAAGGACTTCATGCATCCCTGTGCATTTATGCGTCCATCTACGAATCTCTCTCTATCGTTGGAGGACTACTACATAGGAAAGCAAAGAACTCTTGAACAAGCTTGCAGCTACCCAGAACATCCAGTATTGTCTATTTAACTGTTTCCAAGAAACAACCGATATTGAAAATAAATTAAATACTAATATACTTGCTTGTTGGAAAATTCTCACTAGTGCTGAATATTTACCAATTCGACTAACAACGGCTCGCGTTTGGTCGACCAACGTGTTGGCAGTTGTGCGAAACTCCAGCGATTGGCTTCAACTCTGCATAGAAAAATTTTAGCAGTCGTTCTGGGTTTGCCAGAGCATTCCCATCTGAACCTGAAAACTGCAGGTTGGCTGTCCGTTGGCCGGTCATTGGCTGTTGTACGGGAGAGGGCGAATTCGAGGTGGGACACTGGACACAGTCAACGACCAAAGTCCGCTCAAGACAGTTGGCTTGACCGACGAGAAATCCGACCAACGCCCAACACTAGTTCCAGTTCATTCAGAAAAGCTCCCTATCCAGTATTCAGCAGCTTAAAACCCTCAGAAAACTCTGAAATTGACTTTAGTTCGGAGCGGAAGTCAAACTAGTTTCACCTTTGTTTCGGGTCGTCGTTCTACAATAATTTCAGTTTCCCCTGTAGTGTTTGTTGTTCACCGGTCCAATTTTTTGTTGGTCGGCCGGCCCAGCTCGCAACGCCGGCCGGTCCCACCCAGGGCCTTTTCAAGAAAGGGTAGAGTAGAGTTAAAATTAACTCTACCCTTTTCATGAAAGAGTTAAAAGAGGGAACCTCAAACTTGACTGGAGTTAAAGCGAGTTAAAACAGCCATTTTTAACTCTACTCTACTCTACTCTACCCTTTCTTGAAAAGGCCCTCAGTTTTCGCTGGCTATTCAAAATTCAAGTAACAATAGAAGATTTTTGATAGCTTTCAAGGCAGATTTTGGAGATTTGATCGACAACTGATGGGAAACGGCTGCAAAAATTCAAGCTAAGTTTCTAACAATTTTATTGTATTAACCTTCTCAATTAAAAACACAGAACTGTAGTTTAAAAATTAAATTTGAGAAAGGTAAAAAGTAGAATTTGAATTTCACGGGTTTTAATAATATCCCCAGGTGCATTATAGTTAAAATTTGACTGCATTGTGCATTAGTTTGTAG
>JASAND010000606.1:0-49782 GCA_030248195.1 Trissonchulus latispiculum | reverse complement strand
ACCCAAAGCGGGGGTCCGGGGGCGGAGCCCCCAGAAGTTGAGAAAATTTTTAAATTTTGCCGTTAAAACGCTGCTGAAACATTGAATTCTTTGCATTGTATATTATCAGTTCCCAAACTAAATTTTGTAGTTTAATTTGCTACCTATTTAAATTTTTGACTTCCACAATCCCGTACGAAAACTAAGACTAAGATGCTCCCATTTGGAACAGGGTATTCTAAGCATATCCATTATCCGTCGTTGAAGGCAGATCATGTTTGGAATAATGCAGTTAATAACAGAACTACAAAGCAGGTAAACTAAGGTAAAGTAAAGCAAATTAGCAGATGTCTAATTATAATAGGTACACAAGTCCCAACCGGGGGGTCTGGGGGGCGGACCCCCCAGAAGTTGAGAAAATTTTTAAAGTTCGCCATTAAACGCTATTGAAACATTTAATTCTTTACAATGATTTATCAATTGTCTAACAACATTTCGCACCTTTATATATTTGCTATTTTCTACGTTTACTGTCTTGTCCGAAAACTCAAACTATTAGGATGCTCCCATTAAGAACTGCGTATCCTGATCATATCAACCAATTATGCCGAAGCTGAGATGTTGGGAATAACGCAGATATTTAACAGCAAAACTGCAAAGCAACTAGTTATATATACAAACATTCGTTAGCATGCTTAATGAAAAATAATAATTTTGATAATGTAAATAGCCAAAATTCGCGCCGAAGGCGCAAAAATTTTTTAATGGTGTAGAAAATGCATCAATGTTGAGCTATTTTGAAGCATTAATGTACAATTTGTGCATGTTTCTAATCACATTAAACGCCCGTAAACGGGCGTAAAATTTTTCTTTTGCCCAAATTTTCAGGGGGGGCAAAGCCATTATTTCGGGGAGGGCGGCCGCCCGCCCCGCCCGCCCCGTATCTACGCTAGTGAATATATAGTACCACTGAATTCTCACCTCCGCCCCAAGCTTCGGCCGCTGCAAGCTCTGCTTGTAGGTGGTATAAGAATAAAACTTTTTCGCCTCTCCAAACACCACTGGTCTATAGACCCCATAGACCGTAGTGACCACTGGTCACTTCCCTCCATTTCGGCAATATGCCCATTGAAACGAGCGCAGTCGATTTACTATTAATGCCACCGACCAAAACGCCAAAAAACGCTGTTTTAAGGGGTTTGACCACTGGTCAAGCAAGACCACTGCTAACTTCTTTCGGTTTCGGCGATATGCTCATTGGAACGAGTGTAGTCAAATGCCCTCAACCAAAACGCCGAAAAACGCTGTTTTAGGCCGTTTGACCAGTGGTCAATAGACCTCACAGGGTGTAGTGACCAGAAACGAGCGTAGCCGATTTACTATAAATGCCCCCTACCAAAACGCCGAAAAACGCAGTTTTAGGCCGTTTGACCAGTGGTCAATAGGCCCCATAGGCTGTAGTGACCAGTGGTCACTTCCGTCGGTTTCGGCCATATGCCCATTGAAACGAGCGTAGTCGATTTACTATAAATGCCCCCAACCAAAACGCCGAAAAACGCAGCTTTAGGCCGTTTGACCAGCTGTCAATAGGCACCATAGGCTGTAGTGACCAGTGGTCACTTCCGTCGGTTTCGGCGATATGCCCATTGAAACGAGCGTAGTCGATTTACTATATATGCCCCGACCAAAACGCCGAAAGACGCTGTTTAGAGTGAGTTTTCCCAACTTTGACCCTGGGCGAGGAACCACAGGAGCCATGCTGACCAGTGGTCACTTCGGGCGGTATCGGCAGTATGCTCATCGTTTTCAGCGACCCCGATTTACTATATATGGGCACCACCCCAGGACCGACAAACGCCATTTTTAGTGACTTTTAGGCCATTTCTAGTAAAAGTGGGACTTAGAAACTTTTCGCCCAAACAGGCCAAAAAAATGCAAAGTTTGGGCCCATCTCCTGAAAGCTAGGGAGCAAAATTAAAAAATCCCCCTCGTTACTTTACGCACCCCTACTGGTAATTTTCAACAAAAGATACTAGACCTCTCCAGCTTCTACCCAGTTCTAGAAAAGTGTGACCAAAATTTGCGAAAAATAGCGAAAGTCCGACTATGGGACCTTGGCACAGAGCCAAAATTGGCCAGGTGCCAAAATGACCAAAAAAGGTAGCATGGGGGGATCCTGTCTACCAACATATAATAGTAGTATGGTGCCAAAATGCCCACATCGTTCCAACACTTAGCCGTAAAATGCATTTCCAATAAGCGTTATTCACCGAGAAAAAACAAACGCACGGTAACTATCGCCTAGTGCAAAAATTCGAAGTTTCGAATTCGAACCAAAAGTATGGTGGTACTTGTAGTACTACTCGAGTTGTTTACGATGGTAACCTTTTTACCACTCCCGGACCTCTAATTAGCTGGCACCAGGCCAACACGGTCTCCAGGGGGCCGTGCAGACGCCTTTATACCCATATTATGTAGGGGCGCTATCGCGCCCCTACATAATACAGTTTTAGTTACGGTGCGCAAATAATATATATACAACTATGATAATCGAGTTTTAGTGGAAGCAAACATTTTTTTCGATAAACTCTTAATATTTACTGTGCATTTTAACCATTGATAAGAAAAGTCTATATTTCAACAATAATTTCAGGACTCTCTCCGACGATCTAGTTGCTTGCCGTAGTCCAGCACAACCAAATTACTATATAGTTTACGTATATAGTCAAGCGGGAAAAAACCCCACTCGCCAATGCGGGAAAAACCCACCTCCAGTGTGGGCTTACCGGTATGAGCTTAGGATTTTAATAGCCTATCTTGAAGAGCATCCAAAATAACCCTGGAGGGTCTATTATTGTCGCTCCCACTGCTTCCCAGCAAATTTTTTGGGACTTTGAAATTTTCGAAAATTTTGGTCCGTCCAAGTACCGAAATTTGGCAAACTTTGCCTGGCCACCCTGAACTACTGGAAAGCCTTAGACCAAAGCGGATTGTATGTACGTGTAGGGCATCTGTTGCGCATCATAATGATATATGCCACACTGCTCTAACCCCTCCGGTGCGACCTGGGGGCTGGGGGTGACCTAGAGTTGGCGGGAAAAAACCCACATGCGGGAAAAAGAACCCACTTTTCAAAATTGAAAATTTTTCTAAGCATTAGCAGGAAAGGTCAAACGAATTAAAAAATGTTTGTTTTTTAATATCTCTCAAATTTTGCTTTAATCGCTTTAAAACGGTGCAAAACGCATCAAACGTTAAAAACAAGGGTTTATGAATTAAATTACATTTGTTTAATAGAGCCTATAGATTAAATTGGTATAGGTTTTACCTGGGTTCGATCTGTTATGGGCGGTCCAGGGGGTCAAAATCGGACATGGTGCCATTTCAAGCCAAAATTTCAATTTGTCCAAAAATACTTATTTTTGCCTTAAAATGGGTCTAGTTCGGCTCTAAATACAAGAAAAACACGTTTTCTATATTCTATACGATAGGATGCTTAAACTGCCGAAAATAAGCAATTTTAAAAAATTTCCAAAATTTGCCTATGTTTATGTGTTAAACATACCAAATTTTCAAAAGTCACTATGACCTCAATTTTTCAACAAAAACTAATATATTTTGATGCAGTTGTACTAAAAACAACCCGCTCTTTCATTTCGAACGGATAGAAATGCTCCTGGCAACTTGCCAAAAAATTTTCGGGGTGGGTTTTTTCCCGCATTGGGTTTTTTCCCGCCAGTTTGGGACAATTTTTCTCACTAACGGCGCACCCTAGACCCTAGAGAGGTGTTCTATAGCTCATAAGAAAGCTTACGACTAGGCCTAGCAGCCTGTATAGTCAGTATTTCAATATCTCAAACCAGTAAAAAGTTCTGGCCAAAAATCTGAAAAGTGGGTTTTTTCCCGCTTGACTATATATAAGCAAGCAACTTGCAGCGATTGTTTAACTGCTGGAATTGTTATTATTGACTGACAATAATGGCAATGTATATGACAATCGCCATGGCCATATCGAAATCTACACTGACGGATCAGCCCGAGAAGGAACTAGAAACGGAGGAAGCGGTGTCTATATACTTCACCACCGGCTGGGTCTTACCTGGAACATAATTGAACCAGCTGGTCTGGTCACCTCGAGCTACGGAGCTGAGCTCCGTGCGATGGACCGCGCCCTGGAATGGATTGACGCGACGGCATCCGCTGAAGATCAAATCATCAGGATTTTTTCGGTTTCCCAATCGCTGACCAGGAAGCTGTCCTCTGGTCCTGCCAAATCAACTACCTATAAGGAGTGTACCATCTGGCGCCGCATAAAGTCCATCCTGAACTGTCAACCACGAACCCTCCAAATCCACTGGCTGCCCGGCCATTCGGGCATACACGGAAACGAAATCGCTGATACGCTCGCTGGCCTCAGCTCAAATCTGGACCAGGCTGCTACTCCGGTAGATTTCAGGGCAGTGAAATCCCTAATTTCGAGACATTTCACCAGCACCTGGCAATCCGGCCTATCCTCGGACAGACTAGACCTGAATCTCCCGCAACCCTGACCCGAAGGAAACTGGACTATCCAGGGCTGACAAGTCAGACCTGTCCCAAATTCGTGTCGGGGGCTTCTCTCCAATCCTAAACTGGTACCTCCATAGGATTGGGGCCCGAGATTCTCCCACATGTGCCCATTGCCCTGACCAGGAAGACACACTGTCGCATGCCTTACTCTACTGCCCACAATCAGACCGCCAACGCCTATCCTACTTGGGTCCAAACCTTAGCCTTGCGGTCCTCTGGGAAAAGCCTCGGGAGGTCCTTGCCTTTCTCAGAGAATGCGGCCGCCTCCGCCCTGGAGGTGTCCGGGCCGATTGAATCTGTATTCAGGTGGCTGGAAGCATCAACAACAACAACAACAACAACAACAATCGCCATGGCGAAGCGTGAAAGCCCGCGAATATGGGTTGCTCGGCGAAGCTGTGCCCATATTAATGCGCCCACAACCTAGTTCTTTTCTTTTTTTGAACCTAGCCCCCATATTAAGCATTTCTAAGACTAGTCCTCTCTTGATTTTACAAAATCACCACCACACATATTACTTTTTCATGCTCCGTAGGAGCATTTATATTACTTGTCCTTCTGTCATTTTAAAGGATCCCTTTCGACCAATGCGGCAATGGATACAAGGAGCTTGAACAGTGCCGTAGGTAGAGCATAAAAGTGATTATATGAATATTATATAGTACCATTGAATTCTCACCTCCACCCCAAGCTTCGGCCGCTGTAACCTCTGTTTGTGAGTGGTACGTATAAGGAGAAAACGTTTTCGCCTCGCCAAAGACTTCGACAGTATGCCCATCGTGTTCAGCGACACGGATGTACTATATGGGTACCAGCAGAGGACAGAAAACCGCTGTTTTAGGGGGTTTGACCAGTGGTCAGTAGGCCCCATAGACCGTAGTCACCACTGGTCATTTCCACCGGAATCGGCAATATGCCCATTGACACGAGCGCAGTCTATTTACTATATGCGCTCAAGCAAAATGACGAAAAACGGTGTTTTAGGGAGTTAGACCAGTGGTCACTGAGCCCCATAGACCGTAGTGACCACTGGTCACTTCCCTCGATTTCGTCAATATGCCCATTGAAACGAGCGTAGTCGATTTACTATAAATGACCCCAACCAACACGCCGAAAAGCGCTGTTTTAAGCGGTTTGACCACTGGTCAATAGGCCCATAGACCGTAGTGACCACTGGTCACTTCCCTCGATTTCGGCAATATGCCCATTGAAACGAGCGTAGTCGATTTACTATATTTGCCTACAACCAAAACGCCGAAAAACGCGGGTTTAAGGGGTTTGACCACTGGTCAATAGGCCCCTTAGACCGATCGACCACTGGTCACTTCCCCCGATTTCGGCAGTATGCCCATTGAAACGAGCGTAGTCGATTTACTATAAATGCCCCCAACCAAAACGCCGAAAAGCGCTGTTTTAAGGGGTTCGACCACTGGTCAATAGGCCCCATAGACCGTAGTGACCACTGGTCACTTCCTTCGATTTCGGCAATATGCCCAATGAAACGAGCGTAGTCGATTTACTATATATGCCCCGAACCAAAACACCGAACAATGCTGTTTATAGTGAGTTTTCCCTACTTTGACCCTGGGCCAGGAACCACGGGAGCCATGCTGACCAGTGGTCACTTCAGGCGGTATCGGCAGTATGCTCATCGTTTTCAGCGACCCCGATGTACTATATGTGGGTACCACCCCAAGGCCGAAAAACGCCATTTTTAGTGACTTTTAGGCCATTTCAAGTAAAAGTGGGACTTAGAAACTTTTCGCCAAAACAGGTGAAAAAATGCAAAGTTTGGGCCCATCTCCTGAAAGCTCCAGAGCGAAATTAAAAAATCCCCCTCGTTACATTCCGCGCATAGTCCGAAATTTTCAAATAAAACAAACCAAACCGAGCTAGCTGCTAACCTGTGAAAAAAGTCGATCACAACCGAAGTGCCAAAATAGCGAAAGTCCGACTTTTGCCAAAATGACCAAAAAAGGTAGCATGGGAGGACCCTGCCTACCAACATATAATAGTAGTATAGGACCAAAATGCCCATATCGTTCCAACACTGCGCTGACATAAGCACTTCCGAAAAGCGTTATTAACCGAGAAAAAAACAAACGCACGGTAACTCCCGCCTAGTGCAAAATTTCGATGGTATGGTATGGTATGGTGGTACTTGTAGTACTGCTCGAGTACTTTACGATGGTAACATTTTTACCCCTCCCAGACCTCTAATTAGCTGGCACCAGGCCAACACTGTCTCCAGGGGGCCGCGCAGACGCCTTTATACCCATATTATGTAGGGGCGCTATCGCGCCCCTACATAATATAGTTAGTGCTATTTATTAGAACTTAAGCAACTCCTGGAAGCTTAAATTTGACTTACTAATGCAGAAAAATTGGAAAAATTATGAAATGTGGACAACAAAAATTTGAAAGGGCCTCATCGGGCCCAACCGGGCCTGGCCGGGCCTCCAAGGCCAGGCAGGCCCGGCTCGGGCCGGGCCTCCGCGGCTGACCGGGCCCGGGCCGTGCCGGGCCTGCCGATTCAACAACCGGGACCGGGCCGGCCTGGCGCAGGCCCGGCCTGGAGCCCGAGGCCCGATTCAAGGCCCGGGCACAACTCCACAAGGGGTACACCCGCAGGTTTCGCAGAAACCAAACGCTGTTCGTTCAGTGACCCCTTTCATATACGTATAATGGTGCCACAAAATGACGAATATACTACGTATATACGTACCTGATTTTGAATGCTGGGGACACACGAAAAAATGCATATAAATAAGGAAACAGCACTTAAATCGAAAAAATAAGGACAAATCTGCAGTTATTTTCCTATTCTGCAGTTCCTTAACTCAGAATAAACTTGCGATGTATGGAAAGCATTACACAAATGTGTTTTTTATCATGGGGGAGCTCGGAGAGCCCCCCATAATATGAGCTATAAAGGCACTTTGCGGATTTGGAAAAGTGCTAATTAGGCATAACTAATTAACGGGAAGGAATTAAGAGCTAATATTTACATTTTTGAAATCTCCAGGCCAAGAGCTTTCGAATGATACCAAACTTGCCCGGAAAAAATGAACTTTGAAAAAATCGACTTTCTCTTACGGGTTTGAAAGTGGGGTTTTTTTTCTCTGTATTCAGCATGATTTTTTCCATTTTTCTGTTAACTCGATTTTTCAAACGGCCCATAGGAAAAATTTTTCTATACTATTTTTTGATTATCTAGGCAATGGCATTTAGCAAGTTTATGTTTTTTTCCCGAATTTCGATCTGGTTCGATTTTTATAGATGGTCAAAAATGGAAAAAATAGCGTTTTTGGACACCTTCAAGCTGAAAAATTTCTAAGTCCGAAAATTTGAAAATAGTCTAAAAACGGGCAAAACAGCGTTTTTCGGCCTCGGGGTGGTACCCATATATAGTAAATCGGGGTCGCTGAACACGATGGGCATACTGCCGAAACCGACGGATGTGACCTCTGACCCACAGCGCCCACCCACAGTGGCTCCGGTGTGGCTCAAAAATGAAAGTCCTCAAAGTGGTCATGTTTGGTATCAAATGAAAGCCCTTGGCGAGGCGATCAACTTTTGTCATTATGCCACACCCGAAAAGTGGCTCCATCGTCCTGTTGGCGGGTGCCCCACACACAGTGGGTCAGCTGTGGCTCTAAAATGAAAGTCTTCAAAAGTGGTCATGTTTGGTATCAAATGAAAGCCCTTGGCGAGGCGATCAACTTTTGTCATTATGCCACACCCGAAAAGTGGCTCCATCGTCCTGTGGGCGGGTGCCCCACCCACGGTGGGTCCGGTGTGGGTCAAAAATGAAAGTCTTCAAAAGTGGTCATGTTTGGTATCAAATGAAAGCCCTTGGCAAGGCGATCAACTTTTGTCATTATGCCACACCCGAAAAGTGGCTCCATCGTCCTGTGGGCGGGTGCCCCACCCACGGTGGCTGGGCTTATTCTAGGGATTTGTTCGTGGGGGGGGCTTCTTGGGGGGGCCCCCCCCAAAGGTCCGAGGGGCAAGGAATTTTGGGGGGGGGGAGTTGTAAAATTTTTCGAAAATATCTGCCAAAAATAGCGCTATTTTTCTGGTATACTATAAAAGTTGATTTTCATAGCAAAAATAAGCAGATTTAGTGTTGAAAAGGGCAAAAATTGAGTAAAAAATCCCCGGCGAAGCCGGAAAATTTTTGAAAATTTGGCCTTCTGAGCGATTTCCCCCACCCACCTCCTATTCCCGTTCGGGGGGGGGGGGAACGATTTTTGGGGGGGGCTCTGAAGGGTGCCCCCCCCCCCCCCCCCCCCCCCCCCCCCACTAGAATAAGCCCAGAGTGGGTCAGCTGAGGCTCAAAAATGAAAGTCTTCAAAAGTGGTCATGTTTGGTATCAAATGAAAGCCCTTGGCGAGGCGATCAACTTTTGTCATTATGCCACACCCGAAAAGTGGCTCCATCGTCCTGTGGGCGGGTGCCCCACCCACGGTGGGTACGGTGTGGGTCAAAAATGAAAGTCTTCAAAAGTGGTCATGTTTGGTATCAAATGAAAGCCCTTGGCGAGGCGATCAACTTTTGTCATTATGCCACCCACCAAAAGTGCCCTCACGGACCTATGGGCGGGTGCCCCACCCACAGTGGGTCCCGTGTGGGTCAAAAATGAAAGTCTTCAAAAGTGGTCAAGTTTGGTATCAAATGAAAGCCCTTGGCAAGGCGATCAACTTTTGTCATTATGCCACCCACAAAAAGTGCGCTCACGGACCTGTGGGCGGGTGCCCCACCCACAGTGGGTCCGGTGTGGGTCAAAAATGAAATTCTTCAAAAGTGGTCAAGTTTGGTATCAAATGAAAGCCCTTGGCGAGGCGGTCAACTTTTGTCATTATACCACCTCCAAAAAGTGGCCCCACCGATCTGTCGGCGGGTGCCCCACCCACAGTGGGTCCGGTGTGGGTCAAAAATGAAAGTCTTCAAAAGTGGTCAAGTTTGGTATCAAATGAAAGCCCTTGGCAAGGCGATCAACTTTTGTCATTATGCCACCCACTAAAAGTGCCCTCACGGACCTGTGGGCGGGTGCCCCACCCACAGTGGATCCGGTGTGAGTCAAAAATGAAAGTCTTCAAAAGTGGTCAAGTTTGGTATCAAATGAAAGCCCTTGGCAAGGCGATCAACTTTTGTCATTATACCACCTCCAAAAAGTGGCCCCACCGATCTGTGGGCAGGTGCCCCACCCACAGTGGTCCGGTGTGGGTCAAAAATGAAAGTCTTCAAAAGTGGTCAAGTTTGGTATCAAATGAAAGCCCTTGGCGAGGCGATCAACTTTTGTCATTATGCCACCCACAAAAAGTGCCCTCACGGACCTGTGGGCAGGTGCCCCACCCACAGTGGTCCGGTGTGGGTCAAAAATGAAAGTCTTCATAAGTGGTCAAGTTTGGTATCAAATGAAAGCCCTTGGCAAGGCGATCAACTTTTGTCATTATAGCACCCACGAAAAGTGGTTCCATCGCTCTGCGGAGAGGGTACATTCGTGTGTTGTCAAGCGTGTAAGTTCAAAATCGCGAAAAATTGTCAACCTCTAAAATGAATGCGGCCAAGATTGTTTCATTATATCTTTAGCTAAAATGAATGTGGCAAAGATTGTTTCATTATATATATAGCTGGAGTGGAGGTAACAATACAAAATCCTTCAGGCTTGCTATATATAAGTTAAAACCCACCCATTATGGATGGTATCACACTCTGATACAATACCAAAAATGAAATAGGACAAGTGGAAAAATGCTCCTTGCAGTCGCATGAAAAAGTTAATATGAGCTATGATGGCCAACATTTAAGCGTGTCAAGGACAAGACTTAAAATGTTTAATATGAGCCAGCATCTAAATATGTAGAGGACAAGATGTAAACGTCTAACATGAGCCGCTACGTTTCTCTTGGGCTCATATTGACGCAAATGAAATGGCTAATATATTTTGTAGATACAAAGGCTTTCTTCAGATAGTCAAAAGGTTAGGATGGTTTGCATATGCAAGGATGGTAAGGCTGGATGAAATCTCACTAGGTAAGTATATATCGTCTGTGACAGTTCTAATTTTTATTTCCTTATTCAGGTTTATATTGATTGCTTTTGTTAATAATTTATATACATGTACATACGTATAGTGAGATCTGAAGCAGCGTCGTAAAACAAACACATTTTTTGAAGTGAAGTTGAAAAATCTGGCAATTCTGATTTTTGCTAAACGTATACGCCAGTATTAATATTCAGTCTTTGCTGGCTAGGTTTAATAATGTCTGTTTAGAGGACACGTACCACAGGCGTAACCAAAGTGAGCGTCAATATGAGCCCAAGAGAAACGTAGCGGCTCATGTTAGACGTTTACATCTTGTCCTCTACATATTTAGATGCTGGCTCATATTAAACATTTTAAGTCTTGTCCTTGACACGCTTAAATGTTGGCCATCATAGCTCATATTAACTTTTTCATGCGACTGCAAGGAGCATTTTTCCTACTTGTATACCACAATACATGGTTAGCATATTTCTAGCTAATACAACCAAACGAGCTAATACAACCAAACGAAATATATATATATATATGAGTCGATTTCTGGGATGCTCGCATATAGAACGGACAACCTGAAAAAAATCGATTTTCTTCTTACTATGCCAGTTGATTAGGATTAGTAGACATAGTAAAACCTGCAAATATCAGCTTGTTTTGATGAGCGGTTAATGAGTAAGGTCCATTTTTGTGATTTTGCCATGGCAGCTAAATGGCCAATTTTACTTCTTGGCTTTGTTCCACTGTATTGAAAGACATAGCCGTGGTACGGTGCTACTTTTGGTCCTAAAATTGTTCGTGGAGCTCTACTATGACTATGCAAAATGCGTCCTTCTTGCTAATAAATAAATAAATAATTCTTGCTTCTAGCTAATATATACAACCAAACGAACAAGTAACAAAAATGCTCCGCACAAAAGGGGATAATATGTGTGTTGGGCCTATGTCTATCCTTTATATATATTCCGGCTGAGAAAGGCATATATCCGACACCGCAAAAGTTGCTCAGCTCACTTAGGGCTTTCATTTGATACTAAATTTTACCACTTTTTAAAAATTATATTTTTGACCCAAAATCGCCTAAGTCCTCACCCCACCCCACCACAGCACTCTACAGCCACTTTGGGTATGCAGTTCTGTGACAAAAGTTGTTCAGCTCACTTAGGGCTTTCATTTGATACCAAAATTGATCACCACTTTTGAAAAATTTTACTTTTGACCCAAAATAGCCTAAGTCCCCCCCACCACAGCACTCTATAGCCACTTTGGGTACGCAGTTCTATGACAAAAGTTGCTCAGCTCACTTAGGGCTTTCATTTGATACCAAATTTTACCGCTTTTGAAAAATTTTATTTTTGACCCAAAATCCCCCACCCAACCACAGCACTCTACAGCCACTTTGGGTATGCAGTTCTATGACAAAAGTTGCTCAGCTCACTTAGGGCTTTCATTTGATATCAAATTTTACCACTGTTGAAAAATTTTATTTTTGACCTAAAATCGCCTGAGTCCCCACCCCACCCCACCACAGCACTCTACAGCCACTTTGAGCATGCAGTTCTATGACAAAAGTTGCTCAGCTCGCTTAGGGCTTTCATTTGGTACCAAATTTTACCACTGTTGAAAAATTTTATTTTTGACCTAAAATCGCCTGAGTCCCCACCCCACCCCACCACAGCACTCCACAGCCACTGTGACCATGCAGTTCTATGACAAAAGTTGCTCAGCTCGCTTAGGGGTTTCATTTGGCAGCAAGTTTGACCACTTTTGAAAAATTTCATTTTTGACCGAAAATCGCCTAAGTCCCCACCCCACCACAGCACTCTACAGCCACTTTGAGCATGCAGTTCTATGACAAAAGTTGCTCCAGCTCGCTTAGGGCTTTCATTTGGTACCAAATTTGACCACTTTTGAGAAACTTTATTTTCGACCATTTGACCTTCCCACCCGACTGACCATTCAAACGGCAAAGTAGAACCAGCCCAGCAAAATAGGTACGTCGGACGGCAAAACGAATACCGGGAATGAGCTGGGCACACCAGAAAACCCCTATAGACAAAGTTTTGAGAGGCCAGGTAGAGCCTACTATGGACCTCCAGGAAGCGGTTTCCGACTTGACCCTCCAGACTGGCAAAGTAGAATTCCAGCCTTCATTTTCGCAATATAGACACGTCGGACGACAAACGGATTCCGGCAGTGAGCGGGGTGGGCACACCAGAAAACCCCTATAGACAAAGTTTTGAGAGGCCAGGTAGACCCTACTATGGACCTCCAGGAAGCGGTTTCCGACTTGACCCTCCCGACGGCAAAGTCGAACCAGCCCAGCAAGATGGGTGGGTCTGACGGTAAAACTGAGTGCTGGAATCGATTCTCCAGAAAACCATTGTATGGAAGATTTGAGCTTTCAAAGTTGAATAGATAGCGAGAAATTTCGATTTTTCATTTTTCGAATTTTCGCCATTTTTGACGGGCCACTGTGGTCGCTAGGGAAGTGATAGAGAAACGCAACCTGAACCGTTAGTTAGTTCAATATATGTAATTTCTGAATATAAAAAGAAATCAGCTCCAGCTCGTAACGTCCGACCTGAGCGACGACCACAAAAATGGTCACTTTTCGCTATGAGCCGACTTTGCGGCGCCACTGCGGCGCTGTGGCGCAGCTGCGGCGCAAAAAAAGTTGTGATTCTTAAATTCTTTAGAGGGTACTACTAGACCCCATAGCCCTTTAGGTTGGCCCACCGCTGCAGATCACGTGAAAGCGGCGAACATTATGTACAATACAACCATCAAATAGGAGAAACCGGAAAAAAAACATCGCCGCCATAACCGGTCCGGGGCGCAACTTTTTAACGGTAAGTGATACGGGGCTGAAACTTCACAGACATACTAGACTCGATGTGCTCTACAATTTGCGCATGAAATCTGCGCAGGATCTGCGCAGGATCTTGCGCAGCTTCTGCGCAGCTTATTTTACACTGTCTCCAGCCACTTTTCACATATATTATAGGGGTCGCTGCCGCGACCCCTATGATATGAGTCGATTTCTGGGATGCTCGCATATAGAACGGACAACCTGAAAAAATCTATTTTCTTCTTACTATGCCAGTTGATTAGGATTAGTAGACATAGTAAAACCTGCAAATATCAGCTTGTTTTGATGAGCGGTTAATGAGTAAGGTCCATTTTTGTGATTTTGCCATGGCAGCTAAATGGCCAATTTTACTTCTTCACTTTGTTCCACTGTATTGAAAGACATAGCCGTGGTACGGTGCTACTTTTGGTCCTAAAATTGTTCATGGAGCTCTACTATGACTATGCAAAATGCGTCCTTCTTCAGGTGTCATGTAGTTTCCGAAAACTGCGGTTTTAAGGTCACTGACCCCACCAGTCGAGGGTAGCGCGAAGTAAGTTTATTCGAGCTAGAAAGCTTACTACTGCTAAGCCAGACGCAATTTTATAATATATCATTTGTAGGATCATAATAAACCTGCTGGCCAAAAATGAGCCACATCCCAGACCCAGTTTACCATGGTTTAGGTACCATGGGCAGTGTTTTAGATCAATTTCAGCCAAATCTGAGAAATTTTATTTTTTTCGATTTTTTGGTCACAGTTTGGGTGTTGAAAAGTCGAAAAAATAAAATTTTTCAGATTTGGCTGAAATTGGTCTAAAACAATGTCTATGGTACCTAGTTTATGTGCTGAAAATATTAGCTCAATACCTTTTCCCATTAGTCGGCTATGGCGGCCCAAACGTGACTTGATCGCTGTTTTGGCCCAAAATCGGCGATTTTTCGAACTTTGAAGAGCCATATCTCAGAACTGGGTCTGGGATTTGGTTCATTTTTGGCCAGCAGGTTTATTATGATACTAAAAAGGATATATTAAAAAATTGCGTCCCGCCTCGCAGTAATAAGCTCTCTAGCTCGAATAAACTTACTTCGCGCTCCCCTCGACTGGTGTTGTCAGTGACCTTAACTGCAGTTTTCAGAAACTACATGACAGATGAAGAAGAACGCCTTTTGCATAGCCATAGTAGAGCTCTAAGAACAATTTGAGGACCAAAAGTAGCACCGTACCACGTCTATGTCTTTCAATACAGTGGAATAAATTCAAAAAGTAAAATTGGCCATTTTGCTGCCGTGGCAAAATCACAAAAATGGACCTTACTCATTAACAGCTCATCAAAACAAGCTGATATTTGTAGGTTTTACTATGCCTAATCCTAATCAACTGGTATAGTAAGAAGAAAATTGATTTTTCAAGGTGGTCCGCTAACAGCGACTCCAGATCTGTTCAACTCAGGTCTAATCAGAAATCCACATATATATATATATATATATATATATATATCATATATATATATATATATATATATATATATATATACGGAAAGATTCTTATTCATCAATTATTATCTGCCAAGTTTTCCTATTTTAAAAGGTATTACATAGGTTCACAAAGGTTGCAACTGTAACATAAATTGATCAGAAATATTGAATCAGTTCGATTAGTTCTGGCAAAATTATACAGATGGACATATGTTCGCCATACTGGCCAGGATAGGAGTGGCTGGACAAAAATGCTGGGGTGAGGGAGGCATTTTAGGAGGTCCCTCAAAATGGGCAAAAACCCTAAATTTTCAAAGTTTTCCACTTTTTGGCTAAAACTCAGCTGGGGGGCCCCCTTACACACCCTAACCAGGGTATTTTTAGGGTTGTTTCGGGTGGGGGGCCTGAGGCCGGGAGGAAAGAAATTTTGGGGGATTTTTTGCAAAAATGAGCTAAAAACTGTTATTTTTTGGCGTATTTTACACGTAGAAAGGAAAAAGTTAGCAAAAATGCCAGGATTTAAGCTAAAAATAGCCATTTTTACGAAAAAATCTCGGAACCAGGAAAATCTTTGACAGTTTGCCTAGTTTTGGCAAATCATTTGAGCCCAAAAAATCCCGGGGGGGGGGGAGCAAAAATCCCGGGGGAAGCAAAAATCCCGGGAGGGGCGATTTCGGGGAGAAGACATTTTCTGGGGAGGTCAATTTCGGGTTGGGCGCCCCCCTGGAAAAAATACTATGCCCTAACCTATGCTGTCCAGTGTTGGACTATATATACAATGTATATACGCCTATTATAGATAACTAAGCTAAGTTTTCCAAACAGATGATTAGAAGGAGACTGTCTTTAACAAGTCACATCCAGTTCCAACAATCGAACGGAAAACAAGCGTAAATACGTTACCTACCTGGTTCTGCACCTCGAAACGCCCATGCAATTGAACTATTACTGGAGTAATAAACGTTCGTAATTTAACTGGATTTAAACAAAGTGGTTAATTAGATTTTATAACCAAATATAAATGAATATCTATATTCGCTAAATATTAAAGAGGAAACGATGTATATAAGGGTCTACAGAAATTCAGTGTTTTATAATTGAAATACACCAACACTTCATCTAAGTATTTTTATACTAACATTAAATAAGGGAACGTTGCAAAGGTCAGCTTGAAAATAAATTAATGAAACTAATTTTAAACTAGACTAGATCCATTCCTAAAATAGTTCACACTAAACCAGCCGCTACTATATATATACGAATGCATATATTAATAAACATCAAGACTTCATATAAAAATACTGCAATAAGAAAAGGTATACGTATATATGTGGAAGTAACGACTCATTACGGAGACACCAAAACATTCGCACTTCCTCCTCAGATTAAACTAATAAACTGACTTCTCCATTCTCAACAAAATTATAACACTTTTAAATTTAGAAATAAAGCTGGATACGTACGCACATACAAACGTGAACATACTCTGACACTACCTCATATATGTCTCAGTATAAGAAGGTGCCCCACCTGACCGCATCCGGTAAACCCACCGAGAGGTAATTATCTACTATCTTACACTACATAGGTAAATTAACCTACACTGAAGAAGTGTATGTATTATGTGTATACATATATATATTTTAAAAAGCACCATGTGCAGTGCGTGATTATGGGATAGAGAAACACAAGGCCATCCATTGTAATAACTTAATAAGCCATCACATTTCAATTCAACATCGTATTTTTATGGAGCACATGAGAGAAAAATGGAATCTGAATTAGTAGAATGCTTAGCAAATGTAGGCAAATGAAATCACAATAATTTTGCAATTATAAAATATATAATATATTTGACATATACATATAGTAAGTTAGACACTCTACACAGTGTATGTACCGCTGGGCTTATTCTAGGGGGGGGGGGGGTGGGGGCCCCCATAAACGACCTTCCCTCCCAAAATTCGTGCCCCCCCCCCAAAAATTGCCCCCAAAACCAAAGGGTGCTTTTGGTACCAAATTTTGCCCGGAAAAATTCGCCCAGAAGGCCAAATTTTAAAAAATTTTGCGGCTTCGCCGTAGATTTTTACTCAATTTTTGCCATTTTCAACACTAAATCTGCTAATTTCTGCGATAAAAATCAGCAAAATAGCGGTGCCAGAAAAATAGCGGTATTTTTAGCATATTTTTCGAAAAATTTTCACCCCCCCCCCAAAATTCCTTGCCCCTCGGACTTTTGGAGGGCACCCCGAGGAGCCCCCCCCCCCCCAAGAAAAAATCCCTAGACTAAGCCCAGCTGTAGGTAGCTTTTTCATTACTCAGATTTGGTATGTCGTAGTAAATTCCGTATTCAGTGAATATATACTGCGTTTACTGGCTTATTTCAATATATACAATATTTACTAGCAAGAATTGTATTTTCTATACACTTCCTATCTTTGCACGTAAATACCATTCTTACTGAAAATGGGTAAATACTGTAATTTCTAGTAAATACTGTATTTTCTAGTAAATATCGTATTTACTAGTAATTTCGGTATTTTGTCTTTAATTTAGAACTTTTAAGGTTTCTTCTGAAAGTATGAAATTTTGAATGATCTATCATGCGTAGTCCTTTATTTCATATTCCTAAGTATATCTAGTTTGTTTTTAAGCATTCTTCATGTCTTAAACGAACACAAGTAGTTTTAATAACACAAAAAGTATTCAATTCTACTAATTGTCATGCATTTAAGCAGGACAATCCACTGTGGCAGCGGGAAGTACAAAACGCTTAGTTGTGCTTAAAACTTGACGGCTACTATGCTGAACAATTACATATAGTCCCCGGACTCATAGCACCGAAACTCCTTCCAGTCCATATAGAATTCTATCTCTCACTTTCGCGTCAGCCATATACGCTCAGACACTATATAACGTCGAAGAAGAAAATGGTTGCGGTAAAGTTCAACCTAAAGCCATTTTTACAACGTCCTTTAGTATGTTTTCTAAAAACGGTTTCAAAAACACAAAAATAACAAATGAAAATCAGAAAACAAAAAGAGAAATCAGAAGGAGAAATACGCAAACCAAATTTCCCCAATCCAGAAAAAGCAATTTTGAACTTTTCTCAGACTTTTGACTTTTTCATAAGATTCCCATCCCAGTCATTGAAGTCAGCTGGAAGTTAGCCAAAGCGATAGAAACATAGATAACAATTTTAAATGTAGCTTAGGCTTGGCAAAATGCTACGTACAGTACAGTTGTTTACAGGGCATGGTTCAATTTTTTGTAAATATTCTGATTTTTTAAGTTTTCAATAACATTTTTGCTTAAAGGAACAATTTTGAAATGAGACCAGTTTTCTAGACAAAGCCTACCTTAACCTCCGAATTATTATCCTTATTCACTAAGAAGGATGCAGCTGCACAATATATAGATCGCATATTTACACAACACATCATTATTAGTTTAGAAATAAAATTATCAGCCAATGTTATATATATATATATATATATATACATATATATATACGTAAGTATGTCCAACACTTAAAGATACGAAACCACGTAACTTACCATGAATCTACAGTTTATTCTCTTCATGACAGGCCGCTCAACCAATAGCAACCCCATGCTTATTTTTAGGCCAAATATACAAGACAGAGTCTATGAGGACAATTCACATATTCTATGTCTAATCCAAGAGTCAAAAGCCACTACAGACAAACACAGTCATGTAAGACGAATATTAACAAGAAGGGGAGCAAAGCAAAGCCTCTGCACTAAATTTTCTTTTTCCGACACTGTCATAGAAACCGTCTCTCTGTAACTCTACGTACGTAGGTAACGAGGAAGGTCTTTATCTTTGAAAGGGGTCCCGCCTCAGTACATGTTAGATATGGTAAAGGAACGCGAAGGCAGCCATACATAATTTCCCTAATTTGTTGCTGATTTCCCCCAGTCCTTGCCAACACATCTGTCACAGTCAAACCAGCGAGGTAGCCAGGCTGGCCCAGAAGCCAGGGGCTCAGTAACTAAGTATGCAGAGGGTGTAGCATATTCATGTAATCTCTTTTCTGCTCTACTCTTTGCTGCTGGCTGTGTGCACTTCACATTCACAGACACACACGTACACACACAGATACAGAACACATTAGTGACTCTCTTTTACTCTTACCTTTTCGTGCAGACTGGTTGGTTAGCACTAAGCAACGCGCAAAGGGTTGCTACTATCAACTGCCAAGGCACTGGAAATACAACTGGTCGGTCCTAGGAGTCCAAACGCGGGCGGCCTCCCTTTCTGGTTACTATGACACTCCTCCTAGCTCTCTAGCCTGCTCGCCAAGGACACAGAACTCTCCCGTAGACACTCAGGCAGCAGCACGTCGTTCGTTGCCTTAGCCACTTGGCTTAGAAGCCAGTCTCTATGCAAGGAAAGCTGGCTGCTAGGCTATGAGATGGAATGATAACGGTTGTTCCCAGCAACAACCAACTTAACGACAACAGACAGCCGAATAAGATCAACTGAATCAAGAGACAGAGCAGGGTAGCAGCAGCAGGAGTAAGGCAGAGACATTATCAAAAGCTAGCAAGAGGCCTTATTGACCAGCTAAGCACAAAAATCTTAACGACCACTTATTACTAGCATATGCGAGTACATGAAGATACATAAGTAGGTACCTACCTATATTACCTATATCTACCTGCAATGAATAGATATGAATACGTACGTCGCCCTAAGCATATATAGCATGGATTTGTCGAGATATGGAAGCTAGCGTAGCACGCACGTACCTTTTCCTTTCGACAGCTCAGGTGCATTCGCCGAAATTAGGCCTAGGGGGGGCATCATTAAGCTGGCCAATCCAACAAACAATAAGAAGAAACTGTATTGGCCAGATTATTCAAATTTATTCCAACTAACATTTATGTGAATTCGGTTTATGCATGTATATAATATATACATTTCATCATATATATAGTCAATGTATAATTAAAATACCCTATGAATATCCCACTGCTGCATTTTATTTTTAATGAAATTAAGTTCATATATAACCTTTGTGAAAAATACCAGGAAGTTTTCAGCAATCATGTCCCCCTCCTTTAGGCATATATACAGATACACAAGCATACGTAAGTAATTGGCTGGAGGCCTTTCCACTATTAGCTCATAAGGACTTTTCATACGTACCAAGTGATACATGTACGACTAATCGGTTATTATTCGTACGTAACATACACGCATATGCAGCATTATGGCAGAATGACTAACTATCCAAGCCTGTTTTCAAGCGTTTGAGATGTGGAACGAAAGAAAGAAGGAAAATTAGTTGGATATATGGTCGGAATAGGGGAGTACGTGCGAGTGGACGGGCTAGAAAATTATGGAAAGCCTCAATCGTTTGCAATGATGATTATAATCCGTAATTCACTGGAGGTTACCATGACAACAGAAACTACTAATTTACAGGCAGTAGGTACGAGCAAACGCATATTATATTCAAGCTTGTATGTAGATATCTGTATATATGGATATACAGTATATATAAATTAACCGTGTAACCAGGCACGTCAGTAAAACCAAGGGAACCAGTCAAGCATGACTTGAGATAGCCCATACTGTCGCCTAGCAGTCTGCCTGAATTGTTGTGAGCGGGCCCTACAAACCGGCTTACTTTCTGCTGGGAGGGGTGGTAGAAAGAAGTGACCGCGAACTTCCTCAGCAAGAACACAACATTCTTTCTCGTAATAACTTTCCGTCGTGAGCGCTTTCGCCGCTAAAATCACTGGTGCACTAACTAGAAAAGCTGGAAAAGGGCTCGGGAGGCACCCTCATCAGTATTGTGGTTTTTTGGCGAAAAACAGGAAAGCCAGTGAAACGAGTATATCTCCTGGGGTTAGGAAATTTTTTATGGGGGCTCATTGGGGGCATTACGAAGGGGGGGGGGGCGGCGGAAGCATAGCGAGGTAAAAGTTACCAAAACCGCGTGAAAACCATTCATGTATAACGGCTTTAAAATTAAATAAGACACTAAATAAGCTAAAAAGTGTTAATTTTTAAGAAAAGTTGGAAACATTGGTTTCTTTACAAAACATTCTGGCGGCTCAGGAAAATTATTGAACAAGAATCATTAAAATTTGGAAGGCTGCGCCACACATAGCGGAAAGAGGCAGAAAAAGTGGGGAGGTTAATTAGTGAAAGGCAGGCGCGTAGCCAGGGGGGGGAATGGGGGGAATTCCCCCCCGAAATTGTGTTGCCCCCCAGGAATTTTTTCCTGCCATGTGTAAAACACTTATTTTTCAAAAACTTTTCGCGCCTTCGGCGCGAAACAAGTGTATTATACCATTATAATACGCGATTCGCACTAACAAACGACTACCAATTACCCTATGTCCGTCTACTTTGACCACCTTCTGCATCATTTGGGTGCATGAACAAGCACTGCGCCTTCAATATTATTGTAATTTCAATGAATGCTCTGTAAAAATTCCAGGAAGGTCACGAAATGGAAAAATTTCCCAGCTTTTGGGGGCCCCGCCCCCCAGCACCCCCCCCAAAAATTTTGCATTCCCCCTCCCGAAATTTTTTTCTGGCTACGCTAGTGGTGAAAGGAGTCGGTTCAGGGAAACCTCAAAATTGAAGACTGGGGAAGAGGGGTGGGGAGCAGGGGCGTATCCAGGATTTAGAAAAGGTGGGGGTTTTGACAAAATTTTACTGAAAAGGAGGGGGTTTTGACAAAAATTTACACATTTTGTAATGGAGAAATAATAAAATACAACCCAAAAGGAGGTGGTTTCAACCCCCCTCCCCTGGAGGTGGGTGGAGGTCCAAAATTGGGGGGAAATAATATGGTCTAAAACTGACAAAAATACAGTAAAAATAGTCTGTTTTCTACATATATACTGTTATAACTATGCTAAAAATTGCTCAAAAACTGAGTTTTAGAATAAAAATAGACGATTTTTAACCATAAAATTCCGGCGACGCCAGAAAATATTTTGAAAAATTTACCGAAATTCTTTATAATTTGTCATTATCTGGGCACCTTATAGTGAGTGGGGCAGGGTATTTTTTAAGGATTTTTTCCGGGAGGGGGCTTCCCGGGGGGGGGGCCCGGGCCCGGGGCGGGAAAGATTTTGCAAAAATGAGCTAAAAAATAGTATTTTTTGGCGTATTTTGCATGGTGAGACGCAAAAAGTTCTCAAAATGCCAGGATTTAAGCTAAAAATGGCTATTTTTACGAAAAAATCTCCGGCGAAGCCGGAAAATTTGTCAAAGTTGGCCTATTTTTGGCAAACGTTTGGGCCTCCAAAAAATCCCGGGGCGGGGGGGGGGAAGCAAAAATCCCGGGAGGGGGCGATTTCGGGGGAAAGGCATTTTCGGGGGGGAAGGTCAATTTCGGGGGGGGGCCCCGCCCCCCTCCCCTGTAAAAAATACCCTGGTGGGGAGAAAGCCCTGAAAAGTGAGGGTGGGCAGGGCAGGGCCAGGGGTGCACCCAGAATATTGAAAACGGGGGGTCAAGCCGGAATAATTTATTGTTTTCGCCAGACGAACTTACGCTGGGGGGGGGAGGGGCTGGGTTTATTTTACTGGGCACCTCCCCCCCACTCGGCCCCACCCCCACTTTTTTGGGCTTCCCCCCCCCACTCACCCTAAGGTGACCAGAAATTGCCAAATTTTTAGGATTTTTGGTCAAAATCTTCAGAATTGATTTGCCTTTTTTGGTGCTAAAACTTGATTTTTGAGCACTTTTAAGCATAGCAATATATAGCAGTGTATGTGAAAAACAGGCTACTTATACAACATTTTTAGCATTTTTGGCCCATTCATCCCCTCCCCCGTTCTCGACCTCCCCCTCCACTAGTGGGGAGGGCCGTCCCCCCACTTATTTTTGCCTAAAATAAACCCAGAGAGGTGGCGGCAACAATTTTCAACAAACAGTTTCGTGTAGCTGTACGTAGCGAAGTGATAAAAATCTCGTAAATTCCAGAAATTTAGTAGCCATTAGCCAACGCGGGGGAGCCACTAGCCAACTCCGGTCTGCGGGGCGGAGCCCCTAAGATGTTGAAAATTTTTGAAATTATGAAAATATCTGTAATAGAAACTTTGAAAAGACTTCTTAAAAAAGTGGAGCAAAAGCGCCGTAGGCGCCAAAAGTTTTTTAAATCCTGAGACAAAATAGCGCCGTAGAAGAGCAAAATGTCAAAAATTGAGATGGAAAGCGCCGCAAGCTGGGTTTTCTCAAGGCGAAAAAAGTGGGGGGGAGTGGGGGAGCCCCCCATTAGTGGGGGGGGGGAGTGGGGGAGTCCCCCACTAGTGGGGGGGGGGGGAGACCAAAAGTGGGGGAAGGAAATCACATTTATTGAACTAACTAACGGTCCAGGTTGCGTTTCTCTATCACTTCCCTAGCGACCACACTGACCCGTCAAAAATGGCGAAAATTCCCACTCCACCCCACCACAGCATTCCACAGCCACTTTGAGCATGCAGTTCTATGACAAAAGTTGCTCAGCTCGCATAGGGCTTTCATTTGATACCAAATTTGACCACTTTTGAAAATTTTCATTTTTGACCACATGACCTCCCACCTACCTGACCCTCCAGATGGCAAAGTGGAACCAGCACAGCAAGATTGGTAGGTCCGACGGCAAAAGAGATGCCAGGAATGAGCTGGGCGCACCAGAAACCCCCTATAGACAATGTTTCGAGAGGCTATGTACAGTTCTATGTGGTGTTCCCGGAAGTCGGTACCGACCGGACCCTGCAGACGGCAAAGTGGAACCAGCACAGCAAGATGGGTGGGTCAGAGGGCAAAACGGACACCGGGAATGAGCTGGGCGCACCAGAAAACCCCTATAGACAAAGTTTGAAGAGGCAAAGTAAAGCCTACTATGGACCTCCGGGAAGCGGTTACCGACCTGACCCCTCAGACGGGCAAGTGGAACCAGCCCAGCAACTTGGGTTACTCGGGCAGCAAAACTGATAGCGGGAATCGATTCTCCGTCCCAAAAAACCTTTGTATGCAAAATTTGAGCCACCCATGTAGCAAAATAAGCGAAAAAATTAAGTTCAAAGTTCGACCCAAAATTCACCAACTTTGGCCGGCCAGTACCGAAAAATTACGCAAGGAGACGGAAAATCATATAGCATTTGAACGACCGCGATATGTGTACTGTTTAACCATCGCGATATGTGTACTGTTTAACCATACATACCCATGGGGGGGGGGTTCAAGGGGTCTAGACCCCCCCCCTTTTTGGGATGACAAAATGGAAAATTTTTGCTATTTTTATGGCAAAAACAGCTATTTTTAAAAAATTTTCGCGCCGTCGGCGCGATAATTTTCTTTTTGCAAGAAATAAACGTCCAATGTACTGTTTTTTGGCAGAAATGCAAAAATTCTTCAACTTCTGGGGGGCTCCGCCCCCAGAACCCCCCCCCCCCCCTTGCTCTTTACCTTGGACCCCCCTTTGCAAAATCCTGGGTGCGGGCCTGTAACCATATAGTCAGTATTACCCCATATATAGCCCAATCTGACTTATTAAGGCGCCTTTGAAGCACACTTTTTGGCCATTTTAGCGTTTTGGCCGACTTTGGCCCCCACCCAAAAATTTTTTCCGGCTCTGAGAGGCATAGAAACTAGCTTATTTTCTTATTTTTGATTTGTACTACAAGAATATATAAGGGTTTCATATGCAAAAATTTTTCTATCTGTAGTTATTCAAGCTACAAAACCCCCTTGAGACATCAAAAGCGAGAAACCGAAAAAAACATCATTCTCGTAAGCGATTTTTGGGACAACTTTTTAACGAAAAGTGGTACGGGGATGAAACCTGGTAAATATACTAAACTCGACACGTACAATTTTTTGCGCACATAATCTGCGCAGCCTTGTTTTACACGGTCATTCGACCATTTTCACTCACATTATTATATAATATCCCCTATGATACCCAAGTACTCATGAAACCACATTACTGTATTACTGTAACTCGGCATACGCTGAAATAGGTTATTTGATCAAAAAGTGTCGTTTGCTGAAATTAGCCATATTTTGATGACGCAAAAATTAAAATGACGAAGCCTAAATGTAGAAGTGGCACCAAAATTTACCAAGAGTGCATGGGCACATCCAGGGAGATTTGGGGATTCCACCCCACCCCCCTCCTTTTGGTCCGACTTCCCTCCAATGCATTTTGGGGGACAAAGCAATATTTGGGCAAGTTTGAGTGCATAAAATTAAAAATAGTGATAATTTTTCGGGCCTGCGGCGTTTTTAACTGAACTTTTAAAATTTTTCGCGCCTGCGGCGCTTTTCTGGCTCACTGTTTTAATGTTTCGTGCCTGCGGCGGTTTTCTATCTCGGTTGTTTAAAATTTTCTCGCTTGCGGCGCTTTTCTGGCTCAATTTTTTTAAATTTGTTGCGTTTCATACGCATTTCATTTCGCATCCGTTCGTTGTTTCTCATACCATTTTCGTTGAATATTTTCTTTGAAAAAATTTCTCTTGGAAAAATTTTTCGGCTAGAATGAAATAGAGTTCACCAGGAGGTGCAATCATGTATGTAGGGACGGATCTGGGGAACCCCCGTCGTCGCGATTTGAAGCTAAAAAGAATAAACAGAAAAAACAGATAAAACGCAAAAGTCCAAAAATTCGCGTTCACGTTTTCGTATATTCTCAATGTTTTTCAGACTTTTCGTGCTTTTCAAGTTTAAAATATCGTCCAATTTTAGCAGAAAATTCATATTTCCTCCAAAAAAATTCTCTAGTTTCTTCAAAATGAAAGATTCAAAATTCAAAATGATTGAAATTCAAAATGTTAAAGATTTGAAGAATTATTTTATCTAAAAAGCAAAAATGCCTTCAACTTCTGCGGGTCCCAGACCCTCCAACCATTGGCGTATCCAAGTTCTTGAAATGGAGGCTGGCTTATTTTTAGGAAGCCGGAAAATGTTTTGACAATTTAGGGTAAAATTGGTAAAATTTGGCAATTTTTTCGGGCATGGGGGAGGTCAAAATATAGGGGGAACCTCGAATGGGGGAGGTTGCCAGTGGAGGACCCCCCAACTAAGGCCGCACCCAGGGGGGGGGGGGGTTCAAGGGGTCTAGACCCCCCCTTTTGGGATGACAAAATGGAAAATTTTTGCCATTTTTATGACAAAACAGCTATGTTTAAAAAATTTTCGCGCCTTCGGCGATAATTCACTTTTTGCAAGAAATAAACGTCCAATGTACTGTTTTTTGGCAAAAATGCAAAAATTTGTCAACTTCTGGCGGGCTCCGCCCCCAGACCCCCCGGTGCGTTTTACCTTGGACCCCCCCTTCCAAAATCCTGGGTGCGGGCCTGCCCCCAACCCCCCCCCCAGTAAAAATAAGCCAGGGGGGTTGACTTGACCAAATTTTTTTGTTGTCACGAAACGAACTTAGCTGGAAAAGAAAAGCGAGTACCCGCAGGGTTTTTTTGTGCAACGATTTGCGCCAGGACGCACTTTATTTGACCTCCTAAATTGAGAATCAAAAAGATAAACATATGAACTCGAGTTAAAAAACCCGGCCGGGGGTGACGTTGAAGAACATTTTCAAATTTAGACCCGCCCCTAGGAATTAATCTAGAGCACTTAGCTTTTAATTTATGTAATAATTAATGTAGAATCCGAAGAGGTAAGTGGGGGCTCTGGGAGGCGGCAGCCACCCTGAAGAAGCCACACCCGAAACTACGGTAAATTATTTCAGGAAATAAATTTAGAGCACTCATGAAGAATACTACCGAATTTTTGAGCGGCGTAGTTTGGCGCGTATTGTTTTTGACTGCGTATTATGCGCAGTAAATACGCATTATGTTACGAGAAAAATCCATGTTTCATGTTTCCTCGGGCCCGAATTTTTCGGGTCGGAGGTGCTGTAGTGACAATCTTAGTTTCGTTTGTTATTTCATTCATCTACGTAACGTTAAAAAACTAAGCCAACCCGAAAACGAACATAAAAATGTCCTTTCCCTGAAGGAGACAGATTTGGTAAATGTAGTTTTCCATCTCTTTAGAGAACTTAGCGTAAACCTAAAGCAAGCCTGGCTTTTAGTAAGAATGTTCGTTTATTAAGGAAGAATGTGGAAAACAACGCATGGATCAAAAATAATATACAGTTATATATACCTTAAATTTTATATATACTATACACACGTCGGGAATGCCTATACTGGGCCTATACGTACAATTTAGAGGCCTGCACGGGCCGAATTTTTGCGGCCCGGCCCGGCCCGGCCCGTGAAAAATCTTTGTCGGCCCGCCCGGCCCGGCCCGTCAACTGCTTCGGCCCGGCCCGGCCCGTCAGATGCTTCGGCCCGGCCCGGCCCGGCAAGTCAAAATTTTCGGCCCGCAAGGGCCACGAAATTTTTTCATTTGTCCCAAAATGCAAAATTACGTAAATAATTTTCTTAGCTTGGTTATTAAAAACAGAATCTCTGGTTTTCAGTGCTCTTTCTAGGAAAAGTGTGTTTTCTAAAAACTGATTTTTCGAGTTTTAATGGTTTTTAAACGCAGTTTTAAGGACAAAATAATTTTTGTCGTTCTACAAATGAAGGCAAAAAGATACTGCCTCATATTGACACTTTGTATAAAGACTGGAACGCTAGAAAAACAAAAAAACTGAAAATTCCCTAAAAGGTTACAGTGGCAACATTTAAATATTGTACTTTTATTAAACCAGATGAAATTTTGTGAAGTGCGCATTTTATAAGAATTAGTTGAGAATTAAACTAATTAGAAGTAGAGGACTTTAGAAAGATCCGATTGTGCAGAAGGAGTAAACTTTAATTTCTAAAGAAGTAGTAAATCTTTGCTCCACAGACTCAAAACTTTGATTTTTTAAAACTGCGTTTTTCTAAGTAAATGTATCGTTTTCTTAACCAAAACCAAAATAACATACTTACACTGTTACTAACAAGAACCAAAAATGCTCCTTCGTCGCATGTAAAATACATATGAGTACTCTCAGGCAGGTTGTACAAAGACGGAAACTAGCCTGTAAAATGCATATGAGTGGCGTTGAGGTTGTAAATTAAGGGAAACAAGTTGCAACGGCTTAACATATGAGCCTGTCCTATAACGAGGCCCATATTGGCGTATGTCATAATATAATTTGTCGAAATTTGACTTTCATATAAATAGCACGTAAAGCTTTTCATTACAAAATTGTCCTTCACACATCTTGTCGCTAAGACATTATACTGTGCATACGCATTATACGGCATGCCACTCTGCGCTCTGACTCAGAGCCATGTGGGGAAAGCATTACGTATGTGAGAGCAGTGTGTCATAGTGTTCCGAGAATACAGTAGGTGTACTATAGTGCTTCCGGAAATAGTAGGTGTCATGGTGTTTCGGGGAACATCAGCTTGCATATGTACAGTAAACTTGAGGTGTCGCAGTTCACTTTTCTGTCCATTTCTTTCAAGCCACAATGTTAACATGTTATGTCTATTCATTCGTTTTTTCTTTAATATGATGACCTGGTGATCTTTAAGATGGCTGCACTGTGACGCCAATATGAGCCTCGTTATAGGACAGGCTCATATGTTAACCCGTTGCAACTCGTTTCCCTTAATTTACAACCTCAACGCCACTCATATGCATTTTACAGGCTAGTTTCCGTCTTTGTACAACCTGCCTGAGAGTACTCATATGTATTTTACATGCGACGAAGGAGCATTTTTGGTTCTTGTTTTCCATTCTTTTACATATGTATGCGCAAAAAAGAACCAACATAATATATTTCCGAACACCATGCGCAAGCAGATTCTATTTTGACCACTTTTCGAAAATTTCACATTTGACCCAAAATCACTTACGTCCCCAACCCACCCCACCACAGCACGCTACAGCCACTTTGAGCATGCAATTCTATGACAAAAGTTGCTCAGCTCACTTAGGGCTTTCATTTGGTACCAAATTTGACCACTTTTGAAAAATTTCATTTTTGACCGAAAATCGCCTAAGTCCCCACCCCACCCCACCACAGCACTCTACAGCCACTTTGAGCATGCAGTTCTATGACAAAAGTTGCTCAGCTCGCTTAGGGCTTTCATTTGGTATCAAATTTGATCACTTTTGAAAAATTTCATTTTTGACCGAAAATCGCCTAAGTCCCCACCCCACCCCACCACAGCACTGTACAGCCACTTTGAGCATGCAGTTCTATGACAAAAGTTGCTCAGCTCGCTTAGGGCTTTCATTTGGTACCAAATTTGACCACTTTTGAAAAATTTCATTTTTGACCGAAAATCGCCTAAGTCCCCACCCCACCACAGCACTCTACAGCCACTTTGAGCATGCAGTTCTATGACAAAAGTTGCTCAGCTCGCTTAGGGCTTTCATTTGGTACCAAATTTGACCACTTTTGAAAAATTTCATTTTTGACCGAAAATCGCCAAGTCCCCACCCCACCCCACCACAGCACGCTACAGCCACTTTGAGCATGCAATTCTATGACAAAAGTTGCTCAGCTCACTTAGGGCTTTCATTTGGTACCAAATTTGACCACTTTTGAAAAATTTCATTTTGGACCACCTGACCCCTTACCGACCTGACCCCTCAGACGGTCAAGTGGAGCCAGCCCAGCAACATGGGTGCGTTGTACAGCAAAACGGACACCGGAAATGAGCTGGGCGCACCAGAAAACCCCTATAGAGAAAGTTTTGAGAGGCCAAGTAGAGCCTAGTATGGACCTCCAGGAAACGGTTGCCGACATGACCCTCCAGACGACAAAGTGGAACCAGCCCAGCAACTTGGGTCAGTCGGGCAGCAAAATTGATAGCGGGAATCATTTCTCCGTCCGCAAAAACCTTTGTATGCAAGATTTAAGGCTTCCAGGTCGCAAAATAAGCGAAAAAACTATGTTCAAAGTTGGACCCAAAATTCACCAACTTTGGCAGGCCAGTACCCAAAAATTACGCTCAGGGCCGGAAAATCATACAGCAATTGAACGACCCTGATATGTGTCCTATTCAGCCATATAGGCAGTATTGCCCCATATATAGCCCAGTCTGACTTATTACGGCGCCTTTGAAGCATACTTTTTGGCCATTTTAGCGTTTTGGCCGACTTTGGCCCCCCGCCAAAAATTGTTTCCGGCCTTGGGAGGCATGAAAACTAGCCTATCGGCTTATTTTTGTTGCGTACTCCAAGAATATATATGGTTTTCATAGGCAAAAATTTTGCTGTTTTTTAGGCAAATCTGTTGTTATTAAAGCTACAAAACCCCCTTACCAGACGTCAAAGCGGAGAACCGGAAAAAAAACATCACTCTCGTAAGCGATTTTTGGCGAAATTTTTGGCGCAACTTTTCAACGGAAAGTGGTACGGGGATGAAACTTCGCACGCATACTAAACTCGACACGTACAATTTTTTGCGCACATAATCTGCGCAGGATCTGCGCAGGAATCTGCGCAGCTTCTGCGCAGCCTTGTTTTACACGGTCATTCGACCATTTTCACTCATATTATAGGGGTCGCTACCGCGACCCCTATGATACCATATATATTGCCATATTCCAAAGTTTCATATTCTAATATTGTAAACGCTAAAATTACTTAGGCGAGTTGAGGATTTGACATTAATGATGTGACGATAAATACATGTATTATTTATGAAAATAAAATGCTAACGTTACTGCGGGAAGTCAGTGTTAGTTTGAACGAAACATATTACGGAAACACAAAACATTTTAAGCTAAAATATGAATTACTATTTTATAGTTTAATCCTTCAAAAACTGATGGCGGGCCGGACTGTCGGCCCGCGGCCCGGCCCGGCCCGTGAGTTTCGGCCCGCGGCCCGGCCCGGCCCGTGAACTTTGGTCGTCGGCCCGCCCGGCCCGGCCCGCGGGCTGGGCCGGGCCGGGCCGGGCCGCGGGCCGTAATGCAGGCCTCTAACGTACATACATGTATAGGCCACAAGCCGAAACCCTCGCGCCGGGATCAGCAAAATTTTCGACCTAGACTCAGTGAGAAGCGCTTCGCGCTGGGCCAAAGCGCATGGTTCCGCACTTTTGGAACCCTTGCGCAGAGCAAAGCGCCCGTCCGCGGGGGTCGGCAGAACGAACCCGGACAGATATATGAAATCGCCCTAGTTATTACGCGCTACATTCATTATAAAGATAAAATGTTAAGCTACATTTTGATATAAATATTTTCTTAAGGGGGGGGGTGGCCGCCAATTTTCTATTTTTCTTATTTTCACATATATATTTTGTACTTCCCATGGGTCCGCAAAACAGGATACTTGCGTTTGTTGCAAAACTTTCCCTATTCCTCACAATTGTCCTCCAAAGGTGCCCAATCATGTGTTAAACATAGGAAAACGAAAAAGATAGGAAAATTTTGCGGTGACCAAAAGTTTGAGCTCTGTGCAAGAGCAAATGAGCTATACATAACGCGGCACAATGTTAATCTGGACTAGGTAGCGTGTTAGTATTTATATGAGATGTTTTAGCGTTAGCTATGCGATTTTCTAGAAATTTTCAAAGTTGGATAAAGGCGGTTTTTGCACAATTCTGACTTACAAAAATGCCACCGAAGAAATGTTTCGTATGCCGTGAACTAACCATTCACTGCACAAATTTCGCGTATAGATATTAAGACAGTACACAAATAGAGCTTCAATTTGCATAAGCACAATCCCTGCTGCTGCTTGGCAGAAGATCACTTTTGGTCACCGCGTTGGCGTTTTGCCTCAAAATACGCCATTTCTGTGTGTTTTTGCGAAAACAACTACTTTTTTGAAAATTCCGCAACTTTTTTCGGAGCTCTGCGTGAAGTTCCGCAAAATTTTGGGCCATGAGTAGAAATTTTCATTTCTCCGATGAAACTTGAAGGTGTTTCAGATACTTTCTGAAGGAAATTTTCAAAAAATTATAGCGCCTTCGGCGCGTATATTTCTATATACGTAGACACCTTTCAATCTTAACCGACTTAGAATGCCTAATGACAGCTATGCAATGAAATTCTTTTAGTGTTAAAAAATTTGCCAAACCATAATTTTAAACAATTTTATCCTTTTAGCAGTTTGCTTTATGTTTTAGGATTTTACTGACTGCCGAAACTAAACTTTTGAGAATTTCCACTAAGGATTTTCCTCGGTTTTACAAAATTTTCTCAGCTTCTGGGGGCTCGCCCCAGACCCTCGCATCTCTCTTCACTTAAGTTATATGTACTTGTAAAATAATACTATGCGTTAAATGTTCAAAATGTTTTTAAATACACCCAACTTATTAAAATTCATTATTTATCATTAAAAAACTAAAAAATAAGAATGATATTAGAATATTAGAATAAGAAATTCCGCAAAAAACTTTGGAGGACTGCGCAAAGTTCTCAAAAAGCTTCGACGAAAACAAAACACAGCCCCCAAGACCCCTGCTCATATGTTTTTCGTTCGCGATTCATGCTTTTTACACTATAATTCAATGAGCACCCAGCGTAAAATGATGCTAAGACTTTTAATCTTATCTTTATTAAAAACCAGTAAAAACGGTTTAATTCGACGTTAAGTGCGTTTATAGCGCTTATTGCGTTGAGAAGCTATTTTTGTTATTTCACACAGTAAAATTTATTGATTTTATAAAATTTTAAAATACACACACGAAAACACAAATCCACAATATTGGCACAGACCCGATTTTCAAAACCCTGTTGCAGATTTGATGTAATTTAAGCTTTAAAAATTTTTGCCTTCCGAAAGCATAATATACTTATATATATAGTCCAGCGGGGGGAAACCCATTTTAATATAAGGGAAACAACCCACCTCCAGTGTGGACTTACCGGTATGAGCTATATAGGATTTTAATTGCCTATTTTGAAGAGCATCAAAAATAACCCTGGAGGCTGCATTATTGTCGTTCCAGTTGCTTCCCTAAAAATTTTTGGAAACTTTGAAATTTTCGAAAATTTTGGTCGTCCAAGAGCCGAAATTTGACTTTGTCTGGCCACCCTGAACTACATACTGGAAAGCCCTAGACATAAGGATTGTATATATGTGTAGGGCATCTGTTGCGCTTCATGATGATATGATATGATGATGCCACACTGCTCTAACCTCTCCGGTGCGACATGGGGGTGACCTAGAGTTGGCGGGGAAAAAACCATTCTTCAAAATTGAATATTTTTGTAACCGTTAGCAGGAAACCTCAAATAAACACATACATGTGCTTAATAGAGTCTATTAATAAAATTAGTATAGGTGTTGCCTAGCTTCTTTTCATTATGTGTGGTCCAGGTGGCCAAAATCCGGAATGGTGCCATTTCAAGCCAAATTTCTTAATTTCGTCAAAAATAGCGAATTTTTCACTAAAATAGGTCGGGCTTGGCTTTAAATGCAATAAAAACACGTTTTCTGTGTGATAGGATGCTTAAAATGCAAAAATTAAGCAAATTTCATACGAAATTTTCAAAATTCAATTTTTCCTGAAATTTTTCAAAAATGTTGGTATTTTTCGATGTAGACCTACTAAAAACAACCTGCTCTTTCAAATGGTACCGTCAAAACTGTTCTGGCACGCTTCCAGCAAAAAATCCGGGTGGGTTTTTTCCCGCCGATGGGTTTTTCCAGCATTGGGTTTTTCCCGCCGATGGGTTTTTCCCGCATTGGGTTTTTTCCCGACTCGGAAAACTTTAATTTCTCCATAACGACAGGGCCTAGAGAGACAAACTATACCTCATTCGAAAGGTTAGGGCAAACCCCAATTAAATAAAGTATCAAAGTCGTGCTAGCCCAAACCAGTCGAAAGTTCTGGTCCAAGAAAGAAAACGTGGGTTTTTCCCGCATGACTATACTTGTTCAGAACACTGAATTTGCTTCTCCTGTATTTGAATGAATTCTTCTGTCTGTAATTAAACAATAAATAAATTTAAAAAATTCTGCATGCGTGCGCGTACCCATATAAAAAAGGGGTCGAAGCAAATTTTCAGTGAAGGCCGCCCACCAAACATTAAAGGACCACGCACGACAAAATCATGGTGTAGGCAAGGCTAACCCATTTGACCTTGCCCATGTATGATGAAAATTAACCACCATAGACTGGAAAGATAGATCAATAGTCAACGGAAAATGCATGAACAGCATCTGTATATACGACTCGTGTAGTCATTTTAACGCTAGATAACGAAAACGCGAACTTTTGACCCTGCTTTTTTTCGACCCCGTGTATTTTTTCGATTTGGGTCCGAAAAAATAGTCAATTTTCAAAAATTTTCTGAAAACGCAGCCCTTGCCCGGGAACTTTGGGCATGGGAAGAAACTAGAAGTTGAAAACTTTTTGCATTTTTGCCCAAAAACAGTACATTGGTGCATGTAGTGCATTTCTTGCAATAAGTGAATTATCGCGCCGAAGGCGCGAAAACTTTTTAAAAATAGCTGTTTTTGCCATAAAAACAGCAAAAATTTTCCATTTTGTCATCCCAAACGTCATTTTGTCTAGCCCCCCTGGGTGCGGCCTTGGCTGCTAGTTCTTGGTTCTGCTTGGTGTCACTTCCCTTACCGTCCATCAATCCACCCATCCATACAGACTACGTACACCCTTGCTTACCCTCACTTATCGAAGGTCACTTTTCAACACCTACACACAGACACAGACATAGGTACAAAATTCCATACACACTCCATCACACACTCCATCACACAAAAGATCCCTATCAAAGCAAATGAAGTGTAGCACTAGCACGTCAACACAACCACAGATAAACAAATAAGTTGAAGCAAGTAAAGTTCTCTCGCGGAACGGTTCGTTGACGATGACCGCGGTCCCACAGCCAACGTCGGTGGATTTCTATCATGTCAATGCTCCGATGCCTCGATCCGAGAACGATGCCCGACGGATGGATACCCTAATCACTGTACGGCGAATGAACAGCTGAATCCGGAACAACGGCGGATGATAACCCTAATCTCTGAACGGCGGATTAACAACGAAACCCCTGAACGACACGCCCTCTATTCAGTCTTTGATAATCAATGCTATCTCTCTTGGATTTCCGCTCCACCGTCCTGCCTGGTCTGATTCATCTGATCTACTATAAAGCATTGAAAAATCATTACAGAAACTTTGAAGAATAGAATTCTGAAAATGTTCCAAGAAAACTAACTAACTAAACTGCATTTTGTATGAATTGTTTTATTGTATTTGTTGCTTGCATGTTTACTTTGTATTGTATGTCCTTATGCACGAATACATGAACACGAATTTTCAAGCTGAGGACAGCTTCTTCACGGATGGGGACGAATGTAACGAGCTAAACTCTAGCTAAGCTAAACTTTAGTAACACATCTCGAAGATTCCAGAAACTTTGCTCGATTACGAAACACCTATGCAATCATGCAATCACGCAATCATTTTCATATAAGAACATATAACCGCATATAGCGTCATATAACAGCTGCCTATAAAAGCCGTGTTCCGAGACGCTAGTCAGTCAGTTGCAGCTTGTCTTTCGACCAAACCAGTTTGTCTTTACTTTGTTAGGCAGCCAGTTGCTGCAACGGATTACGGTAGCTTGAGGCTACACAGGCTGCTCTAAGGCAGCAGGACGAAGCAGAAGACAACTTGCACTGCAGCTGAAGTCGAAGTTAGGACACACCCTTAACACATACACACACGCACTGACGACACACCCTAGCATACACACGCACACCTGCACACCACGTATACATACTATTTGAAAGTCCTATCATTCTCTGCTATAGCAACGAACTTTTGTATTGAGTAATTCTTGCTTATTAAACGACTGACATTAGTTTCCTAGTTTACTTTAAGTACGTAGATACCCAGCCAGTTCTGATCGGTTGATCGGTTCAGTTGATCGGTTCTGTTGAGTAGCCGGTCACATTTTGAAATTTGACATTTTGTCACGAGCTGGGAGAGCTATGACTGTGGGTGTGAAGTGCTGCTTTTGGCCCCCCTGGGTGCGGCCTTGGCTGCAGTATAGTGCTTCTGAAGGTCAGCACGGTCTATAACTAACTACAGATATATAAGTTGCAATCGCCTGAAGTTTTGAAGGCATTTGTAAAACAGCAAAAGAAATCGTGCGGTATAGGTTTCCTTCATTGGCAGCATAGTTTACATCTGGTTACGCTATAGTAGAGTGCTGCTGAAGTACAGCACGGCCTGTAACTAACTATATACAGATAAGTTGCAATCGTCTGAAATTTTGCAAGCAAATGTAGAAGCAGAGTATGTATTCGAAACCGTGTCATCATTCTGGCAAAATCGAAAGCCAAGTAGGAAACTGGAACTTTTCAAGCTTCTTTGTTCTTTTGCTTCGGTTGACGATTATGTATAATTACTGGCGGAATTTTCAAAGCTTCTTTTATGAAGTTTTTAGCATATTTATTTAAGTTTAACTGAGAGCCTTGAAAATGAAATAGGACAAGGATAAAAATGCTCCGATGGAGCATGAAAAATAGAATATGGGTGACATTAGGTTTTAAGCGGGCAGAGGACTAGGTTTTAAAACGTTAATATTGGGGGGGGTAGGTTGTCAATGCCAGGAGTACTAGGTTAAAAGCGCAATGATATGGACCAGCTTCGCTAAACAACCCATATTCGCGATACATGACTTTCTTCTTCTTTCTCATTTATATCTGTAGAACAAGTGCGACGGCCCTTGAGCTTGCTCTTCCTCCACTTTATTTCTACTTTACGTGGGTTCACGTAGTGAAAGTAATGTACATTGGTACACGAATTCCGACAAAGCTTTATGAGACTGCGCCTCCGTAGCTCCGTCGGTAGAGCGTTTGGCTAGTGCGCAAAAAGTTGTGGTTTTTCGAATTTTCGAAAAAGAAAAAGAATTTTTCGGACTTTCGGTGGTACATGACTTTCTTCTTCTTTCTCATTTACTCATGTTTCGCTCTATGCATACGTGCGTATAAGCTACTTATTTCAGCTTTCCAGCTGATTTTGAAATCTTAAGCTTATATTTTTCCAATACATAAAGAAAAGTTAAAAGAAAAGTGTGATTGAAGCTCGAATGTATATATACGTAGCAGTAGATTATTTGTGCACTATATATAAACTAAATGTAGCGCGAATATGCATAATTAATTACATTTACAAACCGCAAATATGGGTTGTTCGACAAAGATGTGCCCACATTAATTATATAGTTAATTTTATCGTTGCACTGTTTAACCAACTTCATTCGTGATCCAACAAAACCGCATTGCATTATTAATGTTCGTTGAAAACCCCACCCCAACTCGCCCAAATTGCATTTTCAAAGTCCGCAGAAGCATTTTCTTTATTGTATAAGGAATCGATAGCTTAAAAATTAATACAGTTGAAACTATCACAGCACTATAAATTCCGGCACCTTAAACGTCTATCAACTGAGGACTCCCAAATTAAGTGATGGCCAAAAAGTCGTATCCAAATTGTTATGTAACAGCTTCAGTGACGAGAGAAGGCTACACAGCCAAACTTCAGAAGCAGTCACCACGACACGAAGAACGCATACGAGGAGAAGAAGCATCACTACTCAGCTTTATGCAGTCTCGAGCTCAATGCCTAAAGATTGCAGATTAAAAACATCAGACAGCTGAGCATTTCTTTCTAAAACAAAATAAAAACTATATATATATATATATATACAACATATACATCACTATTTTTTGTGTTTTTGTGTTCTCGCACACTTTTAAAAAACACACTAAAAGGCACATCCAAATCTTCACCTGAAGGAGCGAATTTTTATTCATTTTAAGCATAATTTTAAGTTTTTCCGAAGGATTTTGCGCCTTCGGCGCAAATAACATATGTATCGTCACGTATCTATGACCCCCTGACCACTCACTACACGACGAACCCAGACAAAGCCTATATATGCCAGTTTAATCTAAACATAGGCTCTATTAAACAAATGTATATGTGTATTACCTTGATCTTTCCTGGTAATGCTTAGAAAAATATTCAATTGTTGAAGTGGGTTTTCCCGCCAACTCCAGGTCACCGCAAGGTCGGCAAGGAAAGGTTAGAGCCGCGTGGCATTATATCATCATGAAGCGCAACGCTTGCCCTACATATACGTAAGAGAAGCAAAGCTTGGCCTAAAGAATAGAGAAATTGAAAGATAATCCACACTCTGGGCTTTTGTTTAATGGGAGGTCCCCCCTCACTCGACCCCTTCCCTTTCCCACTCTCGTTCGTTCCCCCCTACGTTTTGGGCTTCCCCCTCTACTCACTACACACATGCGCAAGGGGTGTACTGAGGGTGTACCAGGTACACCCTAATTTCCGGGGGGACCGCGCAGTGCGCAAACAAAATCAGGGGGACCGCGCAACAAAAGCTGCGAGTGCTGAGCAAAATGCTAGATTCGCACAAGTCAACACGATTTATTCTGAGAAACTAATTATATAGCTCTAAGAATAATTTAAATCCATTCAACAACGTTGATGTTCAGAGGTTTGCGCAACGACTATATTCTGAAAAATGAGAAAGGGAGAGCGAAATTAAAAAACAGCGTCTGTGCATTTACAAATACATGCATATATACACATGCATACACTTTGAGAATTTCGAGTCTACTTCAGTCCCACCGGCCCCCCCTCCCATTACGGCAGCACCCCTCCTGCTACGGAAGGGGGACTGCGCAGAATGATTTCTGGTACACCCTGTGGACGCAGACCTTGCCCATGTATGTATTATAAGGTGCCCAGAAAACGCCAAATTTTAAAGATTTTTGGTCAAAATGGTCGGTTTTTATACTAAAACTTGATTATTGAGCACTTTGGAGTTTATATACTTGTAGCAGTATATATACGTAAAAAACACACTATAGCAAGCTTAACAAAAAAATCACCCGAAATTTTAACAAAAAAATCACCCCACCCTGACTCACAGGAAAGTCGCAGAGACCCAAATTTTTGCATGGTGATAGCCACACATCTCGACATTACAGCCTGTGAGTTTGAGCCCCTAGGCCCTCTCCATGCGTTCAGGGCAGACCTTTAAGTGAGGGTACCCAAAAGTGACCTCAAAAACGTTCATGACCGAAGTTCGAATTTCGGCTGCTATTTACTAAGGGAAAACCCTAGGCAACCCATATTGTGCATGTGACATGTCCTGACTGTGGGCTATCGATACATATATAAAAGTTCCCAGTTGGACCTCTGTGCCGTCCAGGGGTGTTGATTTTTTTGTTAAAATTTTAACAAATAAAAAATCATTTTATGTTTTGTTACTGAAGTCAGAACAGCAGCTAGAGCAAAACTAACGTCAAATTCGAGCTCAGCGACCTCGAAAACCCTTATATAAGTTGTTTTTGAGGTTGCCTGGCACTTCTGGTAGTCCAACCTGGTAACCAGCCGGGCCTGAACCGTCCGACGGTAAACGTGATCCCAGAAGTCAGTATTAGGCCATAGTTACCGGAAAACTAATGCCAGATTTGAATTCAGCGCCCTGGAAAACCCCTAGGACATGTTTATAGCCACTTCGGACTGTCCAGTTGGTACCTGGATGGTCCGGACGGGTCCGGCAGGGGTCACGTGACCTTGGGTCATACCCCACCAACATACGAAGTTCTGAGTTTCTCTGCCAAAATGCCTGGAAATAGGTTATAATCACTCACAAACACGAAAAAACAACATTTTAGCCTTTAAAACGGCACTTTAGAGCCACCAAACTTCATTCTGGACGCTGTCGGGGGCCATCAGTGACCACTAAGACTTCGGCGGGGTTAGTTGCCCTAGTTGGGGCACTAGGTTAGCGGTTTTGGGTTCTAAATACGTTATTTAGTGTGCTCTATCCAAAACTGATGAGAAAAAGGTGCTAGCTGCTCTCTGGGATCCGATCCGCCACTGATTTTTTTTGTTAACGGGTGATTTTTTTGTTAAACCTTTAACAAAAAAATATCACACATTTTCGTCTACTGCAACTTACTGGTAGAGCAATGAATCTGGGGTGGTTTTAAAGCTTAGCCCAAGACCTATCCATGGGTCCTCAAAGTGATCGATTTGGTTTAGTTTTGTGAAAGTTCCAGCCAAAAAACCGAATTTTGATTTTTTTTGTTAAGCTTGCTATAGCATTTTTAGCCCATTTTATTCCAAACTTTTTGGCCTAGAGAAAACCCAGACACTAATCAATGAATGCGTACGTACATAAAGTGGAACGTATCCCAACATTTTGGTATAAACAATTAACGATGTGAATACATATTTGTGCCTTGATAATATACATCAGGGAATAAGTGATCAAGCCCCATGCGTCTTATTCCTCATCACCATACTGGGCTTATTCTAGGGATTTTTTCTTGGGGGGGGGCTTCTTGGGGGGGCCCCCCAAAGGTCCGAGGGGCAAAGAATTTTTGGGGGGGAGAAAATTTTTCGAAAAATATGCTAAAAATAGCGCTATTTTTCTGGCATATACTATACAAGTTGATTTTCATAGCAAAAATAAGCAGATTTAGTGTTGAAAAGGGCAAAAATTGAGTAAAAATCTCCGGCGAAGCCGGAAAATTTTTGAAAATTTGGCCTTCTCAGCGATTTTTTCAGAGCAAAATTTGGTACCAAAAGGGGCGCCCACTTTTTTGGGGGGGGGGCGATTTGGGGGGGGGGGGACGATTTTGGGGGGGGGGGAAGGGTGTTTCCCCCCCCCCACTAGAATAAGCCCAGCCATAGCCCATCTGGTGCACCAGACATGAGGCATTGCGGTATGGTTTTGGTCTAAGTCTTGCCTGCCAGTAGGTCAGGATGGCCTGGCAAAGTATGCCAAATTTTGGCACTTGGTCGGACCCCAACTTTTCAAAAATGTCAAAGTCCCAAAACATTTGCAGAGAAGCAGCGGGGGCGACAATGATACACGTGCTTTAGTGGCATTAGTGGTAGTAATCCTAGTCGTAGCAGTATATATTGTAGAAAGGCAATAAGCCAACTTCTCACAACGCCCAATGCGGTGTTGTGAGGAGGCTGAAAATTCCAAGAAAATGTCTGGGAAACTCATTCGACAAACGTCCTTGGTCCTGAAAATGACCAGAAAAGCTTTGGATAAAACCTGGAAAAGTCAGGAAAGAGAAGCTGAAAGATCCTGAAAAAGTCTGGAAAATTTTAAAATTTAGACAAAAATCTGGATAATCTCGGGATAACGTCTGGGGAAAAGTTGGAAAAAGTCTGGAAAGGAAAGTGTCTAAAAAATGTCTGGAAAATTTCTGGAAAATAATCATCCAGAAGAATTTTTCCAGGTTTTTATAGGAAACAGTTTTCCTGCGCACCCACCAGGGTAGTTTTGGACGCACTTCAAGACAGGTTATGAAAATCCTATATAGCTCACCGGTAGCTCCCTGTAACGGGGACTTCGGTTGGGGAGGCCCTCCTCAGAGTTTGTGGGGGCGGGTGTCCTTTTTAGTCTCTCCCAAACTGCCCCACGACCCCCCTTCCAAACCTGCCCCCAAAATTTTTTCTATTTTTATGCCAAAAATAGCATTTTCAGTACAGGTCGGCACACGCACAGCCTATTTGCCTAAAACGTTGTAGGCTGGACCCTGGCAATCAAGTATAAAAACACTGTCGAATGTTAAAATTACTTAATGATTTCATGTTTTCGGCATTAGCAATGGCTAAAAATGCGATTTTTGGAATAAAAATAGAAAAACATTTTGGGGAGGGGTCGTGGGGGGGTTGGAGGGGGTCTAAACAGGTTGGGGGTCCAAATTCCGGGGGAGAGGGCCCCCCAACCCAAATCCCCGTTACACCTATGGGTGGAGGGGACTCCACACCCCCCCAACTTTATATGGGAGGCCCCTCTAGAGACCCCCTCCCTACTCCCCTCCTAGCCCAGGACCAGGACCCCCCAACCTTCCCCAGAAAATTTTTCAATTTTTCTGCCAAAAATCGCATTTTCAGCCGTTTCAAATGCCGTTTCCAATTCAACTATGAAGCAATTTTGACATTAGACATTGTTTTAAACTTGAAAACTTGATTGTCAACATGTTTCCAAATCCAAAATAAGGTCAATAATGAGTCAAACGCCCATAATACAGTTAAAATCGTGTATTTCTCGCAATGATAAACATTTTAAGCCAAAAATTTTGCAAAATTTACCCTAGAAGTATATACCCAATGTTTATTATATTTATTACTATTATACCCAATTATACCCGTTTTTCGCGCATCGAAAGACCTTATTTACCTTATTGACCTTATTTTGGATTTGGAAACATGTTGACAATCAAGTTTTCAAGTTTAAAACAATGTCTAATGTCAAAATTGCTTCATAGTTGAATTGGAAACGGTATTTGAAACGGCTGAAAATGCGATTTTTGGCATAAAAATTGAAAACTTTTTGGGGAGGGTTGGCACAGGAAGAACCAATATTGTAAATCTGTTATAATTCCGTTATAAATTCCACTAATTTACAATGGATTTTTAACGTGGTAAAAGCGAGGTAGATTTTTACAACGAAATTACAGACGTTTTTACAACATTTTAAATTCATCGTAAAGAATTTACAAAGTTTTTACCATGAATCTACAACATTGTAAAATGACTGCAACATTTTACATTGATTTTACAATGAGTTTACAACTATATATATAGGTCAAAACATTGTAAAAATTTTTACCATGCTTTATCAACGTTTTTACTTTGTGGTAAATCCATTCAAAATGCATTGTAGTTGTATTGTATAAAAAGGTACAGTGGAGGTACAACGGTTTTTCAATGTTGTACAACCAAGATAAATACATTGTAAAATTTACAATGAATTAATAACAGATTTTTAACAGTGTAAAATTATGTAATATGCATGGTAAATCAGTGGGGGTGATGGTGGCTGAGAAAAGAGTGGGCATCATACGCTGCCTACTCTAGGTGTGTTCGGGGGAGGGAGGAGGGGAGTGGTCCCCGACTCCTCTAAAAAAATTTGGCTACCCCTACCCCCAAATCAGCCTTTCGGTGAGGTGACCCCTCCCTAAAAATTTTCAAACCCCGTATACATAGGTGTAACGGAGATTTGGGCTGGGGGAGGCTCCCCCCCAACATTTTCTGGGGGGGCCCCCTCTGGCGACCCCCCAACCCCCCCCCCCGGGACCCCCCCAACCCTCCCCCATAAAATTTTTTCATTTTTTATGCCAAAAATCGCATTTTCAGCCGTTTCTAATGATAAAAAAACATCTAACCATAAAGTAATTTTAACATTAGACAGTGGTTTTAAACTCAAAAACTTGATTGCCAACATGTTTCCAAGTCCAAAATAAGGCCAATATTGAGTCATAAGATCCATAATACAGTTAAAAACGTGTATATCTCATAATAATAAACAGCTTAAGCCAAAAATTTGGATATATTTGAAAATTTTTTCAAAATTTACCCTAAAAATACCCAATTTTTGGCAATTTTTCGCGCCTTAGGCGGTACTACCCCCCCCCCCCCCCTGTTGGGGGGGACGTCCCCCCCAAAAAAGTTTTGGGGGAGGGTTGAAAAAAGGGTTGGGGGGGGGGCTGGCTACCCCCCAACCCCCCCCCCAACCTTACACCCATCGGTGTGTTGGGGGGGGGGGGGTGGGCCCCCCCCCACCCACCAAAATGACAAATTTTGGCGACCCCCCCCCCGAGATTTTCAGATTTTTGCTACCCCCCCCCTGATTTTTGGTCCAAAAGTGGTCAAAAATGGCATAAAATCGAAAATTTAGGGGGGGTCCCCTCACCCTCCTTCGGAACCCCCCCCCCCCAGATTTTTTGCCCAGCCACACCTATGCTTACACCTATGCCCGTATATATATATATCAGGGTATTTTTACAGGGGGAGGGGGCGGGCAGCATAGTGTCACCGGAAATTTTGGTTGGGGGGGGGGGGCAAACTTCGGAAATTTGGTGGTCGACAACCGAAACGTGATGGGGGTACCCCCCCGAACCCCCTCCCAAAATTCGGACCTCAGAAAATTCAAAAAATTGCCTAAAAACGCAAAATTTTCTGTATTTTAACGCTTTTTTCGTCAAAACAAGGCTTGTTTTTATCGTTTTAGGTGTTTTTCCACCGTTTTAAACATAGTTTCCCTCGAAATTTTGGTTGGGGGGGGGGAAACTTCGAAAATTTGGTGGTCGCCCCCCGAAAGGTGATGGGGTGTACCCCCCCCCCGAACCCCCCCCCCCCCCCAAAATTCGGACCTCAGAAAATTCAAAAAATGGCCTAAAAACGCAAAATTTTCTGTATTTTAACGCTTTTTTCGTCAAAACAAGGCTTGTTTTTATCGTTTTAGGCGTTTTTACACCGTTTTAAACCGATTTTAAGCCAAAATTTGAGAAAAAATTTTCAAAAAATGACCACTTTAGCAAAATTTAGCTAACATTTTGGCCCCAAAAAGTGCTGGGGGGGTTTGGTGGGGGTCACCAAAAGTGGGGGGAGGGGAGGGATAGTAAAAAAAATCTGGGGGGGGGATAAAGTTGGTCGAAAATTTTGGGGGGGGGGATACCCAACCCCCCCCCTGGGGAAACTATGGTTTTAAACCGATTTTAAGCCAAATTTTGAGAAAATTTTCAAAATTGACCATTTTTTAGCAATTTGAACCAAAAGTGGGGGGAGGGATAGTCAAAAAATCTGAGGGGCGGCTAAAGTTGGTCGAAAATTTCGAAAATTTGGGGGGAGTATTGGCCAATTTTCAAAACTTTTTCGGCTTCGCTGGAGATTTTTCGTAATAGCTATTTTTAGCTTAAATCCTGGCATTTTTGAGAACTTTTTGCGTTTCACAATGCATATGCCTCCACCCCAAGTCCCCGTTACACCTATGTCCTCCCATAGGTGTAACGGGGATTTGGGTTGGGGGGGGGGGGGGTTACGCCGGGATTAGGAATTTTTTTAGACCTCCCCAAACCTCCCCCAAAAAATTTTTCTATTTTTTTGCCAAAAATCGCATTTCAGCCATTGCTACTGCCACAAAACCTTCAACCATGAAGTAATTTTGACATTAGACAGGTGTTTTAAATTCGAAAACTTGATTGGTAACATATTTCTAAGTCTAAAATAAGGTCAATATTAGTGATGATGGGCACTGGATATTTTTTCATATCCGGATATCCGCCTATTTTGCGTTAACGGATATCCGGTTATCCGCCTATTCCAAACTTAAGGGGGGGTGTCGCTTTTTCGACCATCTCCGATTTTGCTCATTTTCACATATTTTGTTGTCCTAATGGGTCCTTAAAACAAGACAGGTGCGTTTTGCGTAATATTGCTTTAATCGTTCTGTCGAGCCCTTCAAAGGTGACCTCGACATGTGTTAAACATAGGAAAATTAAAAAGTTAGGTTAAAAAGTTTGTGGCAGAAAACTTTTTCGCTGTATGCAAGATACAGCGCTGCAACCGTGTTGTCCATGTTAAGGACATACCAGAGAGTGCAAATAACCCTTCTGGAATAATTCTGTTGAGTGTCGGATTTTTGGCGATTTTTCAAAGTCAAAACTTCGGAAAATTGGTGCTTTTTGTACCACGAAAAACAGGACCAGCAAAACATTTTCGCCTCTCCTGCACGATTGGCAAAAGCTACAGAAACCGCTTATAGATAGTTGCACTCTACGCATACACAGAATTCTTATGACAGTACTTGCAAATTTCTACCGTTTGTAGTGCTCTCAAAAAACTTGCCACAAGATCTGCTAATTTTGCCAAAAATCATCATTTTTCTCAATTTTCACGTTTTTTTAATAATTTCTCACTCGTTGCCCACTCGAAAGTCACCAAAATTGGCATATAAAACTCTCAATGCCTGCGGAACATTATGGTAAAGGCAAATGCTTCAAGGTAGAACTTTTCTGTCGTGTCGGCTCCTTTGAACTCTTATAGGTCACAAAAGTCAATATTTGAAATTCCCAAAATATAGACATATTGAGTTGGTATCATTCGATAGCTACTGACAAGCTGAACAACTTTTCTAATAGAACTATGCGTCAGAAATGTAGTATCTGAAAGTTAGAGCAAGTTAAACTTTCTGGGCACAATTAGATGAAAAGGGCTCAGTTCACAACGGAAGAATGTACTCTGAACGACTGGCTGGATATCCCGGAGTTGTTTTAGCATTAAAATATTAGCCAACCTAAAATATTGATTTGCAATATTAGTTGACCCAAATTTCGCTGCCGTTCTGTCTCAACATGACCTTATAGGGCAAATCACAGTAATTTTCAAGTTTTCCAACTTTATAGCTGTATATCTCTGCCACCGTTTGATTTCGAACTCTAATGTTTTGTCTTGTTTTTGAGAACATATGTACCTATATTGTGTGTGAAAATGAGCGAAATCCGTGTCTATCGATTTTGACCCAAAGCGACCCCTCCCCTTAAGTTCAAGAAAAATTTTTGATTTTGCAGTTAAACTTAATTTTTTGTCAATTTTTTGGTATGCTGTGAATTTCTATCATGCAATCAAGCCACAATCTTGGTTTGAAAAATATTTTTAGAGAAATTTTTGAAAAATGTTTAAAAAATTATGATATTTTTGTCAAAAATTTGCTAATTCTTTACTACTTCGTCTGAAATGTACACGGATATCCGGATATTTTTCTCAAATCGGATATTATCCGGATATAAAAATTATCCAGATATCCGGATATCCAGTGCCCATCACAAGTCAATATGGTGTCAGAGAGTTCATAAAACCGTAAATAACGTGTAGTTATCGCAAAAATAAACACTTTAAGCCAAAAATTTGGGCGTTTGTTGAAGAATTTTACAGAATTTAAACTAAAAATACCCAATTGTGCTGCCAATTTTCGCAACTTCCCCCCCACCCCCAGTTGCAATTTTACGTTTTTAACAGCATATCGATCTGACTCAATATTGACCATATTTTGGAGTTATAAACATGTTGGCACCGTTGTGTAGTCCTTTATTTCCAGGATTTGGATTTTTACTTTAATAGTCTCCACAGCTAGGATTTTGAAAAAGTGGGAGCAGCCTAAAAGATTTATATTTGCTTTCTGCACTCGCTGAAGGGGTGTAGTATACATATATATATATATATATCGTATATATATATATATATATATATATATATATATATATATATATATATATATATATATATATATATATATATATATATATATATATATATATATATATATATATATATATATATATACGTATATATGTAATACTTTGGAAAAGAGCTCGGCGGTGTTGCGATATATACAAACAGATAAACTTTTGGAACAAATACGCACCACTCCACTCGGGGGTCTGGGGACTGAGTCCATCAGAAGTGGAAAATGTTTTGAAGTTAATAAAAAATCCGTAATGGAAACTTTTAAAAAGATTTAAATAGACTAGATTTAAATAGAAGTTAGATTTAAATAGGAGCTTAGAAATTTTTCGAAAGTATGAAAAATGTGCACCGTACAATACTGAAGAAATTTAAATTAAAAAATAAAAATAAGAAAGGAGGTTAAGAAACTTTTAGGGAATTTGTGTCTGAATTCAATTTAAGCTTTTTCGTGCGTATATATGGTCCGGTCGGGATATTAGTATTTTATATACCCAATTAATAAAAATGCTCTTCCGGAGCATGAAAAAGTAGTATCGGTAGGGATGAGGTAGTAAAATCAAGAGAGTACTAGTCTTAATATGGGGGCTAGGTTCAAAAAAAAGAAGAGGACTAGGTTGTGGGCGAATTAATATGGGCACAGCTTCGCCGAGCAACCCACATTCGCGGACTGAAAAAGTTATATGCATACGTAGAACATATGTATACACAAGAAATGAAAATGCTCCTCTGGAGCATGAAGAAAGTAATATGGGTGATGGTGAGGTTGTAAAATCAAAAGAGGACTAGTCTTTAAAATGCTTAATATTAGGGCTAGGTTCAAAAAAGAAGAGGACACTAGGTTGTGGGCGAATTAATATGGGCACTGCCTCGCCGAGCAACCCATATTCGCGGACTGAAATGAAAAGTTATATATACGCGAACGAGTTGGGCACTTTCGGCAAAGTTGGCGAATGAATAAGGTTTTGTCTAATTTGGAGGTCCCACCGGAGCCTGGTGTGGAATTATTTCAATCACTTTCGACATTTCTGACTTAAAACTATTCAAAATGTAATCAAAATTTATGAACGTTCAAACTAAATTGTTACTCTTGTGTACGGTCCAAGGCCGGACTAGCTAATTTGTCACTATCTTTCAAATTTGAGCGCGCACTTCAGTTGGCTTTGTACATTTGTCAAGGTGGGCGGCTCCTTTTTTATTGTGTTCACGCCCCATTAACCTCTAGATTTTGGACGCCTGGTGCTCATTTTTTGTCTAGTTGGGGGAAGTCTCTTGTCAGGTTTGTTAAGTTTGGTTTTGTTATATTCAAAATCTGCTCTGGTGCCTTTTTGTCGTGAATTAGAAATTTACGGTTAAATTGTTATTTTTGATATTGCCTGGATAACTTGGAAGTCAAAGTAAACTCGTATTTTTGTTTAGTAAAATCGTATTTTAGTCAGTTCATTTCTTTTCTTACTGTAGGCTAGGGTAATCTGACGTTAGGTGTCTTGGCATGCGCACACTCAAAGAACCTTTGCAATTTTCTAAATTTCCAGAAATTCGCTTGTCGGGAGTCACGCTTTAAGAGCGTACTTTCTACAGGTTTATTTCTGTGATTAAATTGTTTGTTCAGAGATCGTGTAGTCCAAATCTCTACAAACTGGCGACCGTTCTCAGGTGAGTAGCATGTCGGATTCCTCTCGTCCGGTTACCCGGACATTTAAAAAGCTTTGTGATAATACTGTTAAATTATTTAATGAATTACCCTCCAGTCAGGCACCAGAACATTTGGACAGCTTTTTGAGCCGAAATCTACGAATTTTTTGCGGGGGGTCGGCGGTCGGGGGGAGATGCTCCCTCCAAATTCTGGTTGTCCCCCACCCCCAGCCCCCCAAGTGGTTGTTTCTTCCCCCCCCCCTCAGTCTCTCCCCGGCGCGGCTGAGTTACAGCTTAGCCAAGCCGGGAGTGGGGACCCTCCTCCCCCAAAGCTTTCCCACCCCAAAATCAAATTTTGGATCTCCCGCAAAATCAGCATTTGGAATCCCCCACCCCCCAATTTTTTGGGGGGCGGTTCGGCCCCCTACTCCACCAGCGGGGTGGCGGGGTACGATTGGCTGTCACTCTCAGCAAACTTCTGGTGTTCGGGGGGCGGGTTTAAATGTTCCGGGAGCACTGCAGCATGCTTGGGGGACACCAACGGTTCCCGACGGTCCGTGTGTTTCGTCAGTTTCCCGTCAAAATATCACCCCCCCCCTATTCGGGACCCGGAAATTGCGGAAATTTCGGGTGAAACTACTGTGTGTGTGCTTGGGGGAACGATTTCAGGGCCTACCCAGGGCGTTTCTGAGTTCGCGGTGCAGTCTCCGGGGGCGGTGGCCGCGCTGGGGGCAGTAAATTCAGCACTTCCGGGGGGTGATTTTTTAACAGTAAGCCCTTCGAATGCTCAAATTTTAGAAGCAGTTTTGACAATTTTATGCCGTCTAGCTTTGATGTTGTTCGTAGTACGGCAGTGGTTCGGGAGGCTATGTCGGGGGGTGGTCCGCCCGCTTCTCGGGCCCTGTTTCTTTAAAGATTAAAATGGTCGGATTAAACGGATTAAAAACCAGCAGGATTAAAACTTTTAACCTCTATTTCTTTATTGCATTATTAAACTGATTAAACAGATTAAAATTAACTCGTTTAATCCTGCTGTTTTAACTCGCAGATTAAACGAGTCAATTTTAATCCGTTTAATCATGCAATAAAGAAATAGAAGTTAAAAGTTTTAATCCTGCTGGATTTTAATTCACTGGTCAAAAACTAATCCAACCGCTATTTCTTTATTGCTGAGATTAGTTAACTGGAAATAGTTTTCGGAAACTTCGAATTAGCCCTTCACCACT
>JASAND010000604.1:0-13945 GCA_030248195.1 Trissonchulus latispiculum | reverse complement strand
GCCACAGGCGAAAATGTTTCTACAGTTCACCGTGCTGCTACCATTAAAATTTTTCTTTTTGCCTCCGATATAGGGGGGGGGCATGCCCCCCTCGCCCCCTGGCTACGCGCCTGGCTAGAGGCATACTTTTGCTGCTGGATGACCCAGCAGAAGTCTAATTGTGACTTTTAATAGCCAATTGTCCGTAAAACCATTCTCTACACGTTAGAATAATAAGTTTTATCAAATTCACATCGTTTTTAGCATTTTTCAAAATTGCCCTATGTTTATGTGTTCAACTTTACGAAACCTGTTCGTTTGATGCTGCATTTTCAATGGGACATGAGATTTCAAAAAGCTACCTAGGTCGAGTTTTTGACTCATACTAACTAAAAAAGAGTTGAATTTTACACAGGAAGTGTCAGAATCTGCGCTACGACAATTTTTAGACCTGTGAGGGAAGCCTCCATTTGGGTTTTTCCCTCATTGGGTTTTTTTTCCCGCTGCTTTTTGCATTATACCGGCCTAACGGTACAACCTAGAGAAGTGCAAATGGGCTTAAAAGAAAGTTCTAAGTACGCCAAGTACGATGGTATAGCAAGGTTCACAAAAAAATCAAAAATCGAAATTTTGCTGGCAATTTCGCAAATGAAGTCCGATCGAAAAACTTTTGGTACGTATGGAACGGCAGTGACCCCCTCTACATATGGTGCAAATTTCATGCCGGTAGCCCTCATGTAGCGTGAGTAATGAAGAAATTTTGTTCTTTTTTTTGTGAACGAATTCACAAAAAAATCACTAGTACACAAAAAAAAATCACCACCGGATCTGATCTCAGGATATAGCTAGGAAATTTTCTTTTCATGCATAAATAGAGCATAGTCCATAGTGTTATTATGTAAAAAATTTGGACCCCAAAGTTTTAACAGGCTGAACTTCGAATTTTGGTTCGGCCCCCGGGTCCAAAGTGGCTACCCAGGCCAATGTGCTTGACCTTTATTATTGATGCCAGGAAGAAATTTTGTGTTCTATTGCTCTAGTAAGCACAGAACAAACAATTTGGCGGAGTAATTTCGAATCTGGAATGGTCACGTGACGTGGCCTAGGGTCACGTGACCTGGGTCGGGGTCACGTGACTGACCAAAATTTTATTTCAAGGCCCCAGAAGCCTAAAAACTCGCCTATATAGGTTTTTCGGTGCGTAGAATTCAAATTTGGCATTAGTGTTTAGGTAGCGTTTGCCCAGATAGGTGATCCTGACCACCCCTGGGTCCGAAGTGGTCTGGGTCGGGTCCATCGGCCGGACCGTCTGTCAGAAGGGGGTTGAGGTACCTAAAACATGCTCTATATAGGTTTTCCGGGTAGCTGAGCTCGAATTTGGCATTAGTTTTACCCTAGCGGTTGCCCCAGAGGCATTTTAGTAAATAGTTGATAGTGATTTTTTGTGAACTTGTTCACAAAAAAAATCACCCGCCGGTGGCGAACCCAGAGGACATGGCAGGGAATCCAATATATGGTTGGATAGCTTAGAGTTAGGACATGTCACATGCATAATATGAGGTAGCTGCGCAAAGTCCATAGTGAGTACCAGCAAAAATTTCAATTTTGGTCCGGAGTTGTCCGAGGGTCCGATTTTGGGTGGGTCGACTATTTTGGGCACCCTAGTCGGAGGAGTTGGACCTCGGCAGCCAAACTTATATATGTTAGGGTTGGGACTTGTGGCTATTACCATGCAAAAAATTTTCCGGCTGCGGCTTGTTGTTAGCCGTCTAGGTGGGTGATTTTTTTTGTGAATTTTCGGGGTGATTTTTTTTGTGAACCTTGCTATATATAGAGTTCTCAGCTAGCCCTTATAACAAAAAAGTTCCAGCCAAAATCCGAAAAAGTGGGTTTTTCCCCCATGGCTATACAGTTTAGGGTAGGGGTTAGACCGCCAACCCATCCCCCCCCCCCTTAAAAATATTTTTCCTACCCCCTCCCCCCAAATCGATTTTTTCAGACCCCCTCCCCCTAAAATTTTCAAACCCCTACTTAAATTTTTGAGAATTTTTAGCTAAAAATTCAAAATTTTTCCAAAAAATTCCAAAAATTAGCGAAAAATTGCTAGAATTCGCTTTTAATTAAGCTAAAATCGTTAAAAATAGCTGTAAATTGAGAAAATTTTTCGTTTTTTAACAAAAACCGACTTTTTTCGAATTTTTCGCCGACCCCCTAGAAAATTTTTCTTACCCCCTCCCCCCAAATCGACTTTTCGCGACCCCCCCTCCCCTTTTTTTCGCCAAACTCTCCCTCTTTTTTCTGAACCCCCACCCCCACTTTTTTCGCCAGCCACACCTATGGGGGGTCCCCTCCCCAAATTTCGGATTTTGGTGGGGTCCCCCGAGCCAAATTTGGACCTTCTACTCCCCCCCAACCCAAACAGGTGGTACACCTATGGCCAAGGGCTTTCATTTGATACCAAACTTGACCACTAATGAAGGAAGACTTTCATTTTTGAGCTCCACCGGACCCACTGGGGGTGGAGCACCCACCCACCCACAGGACGATGGGCTGGCTTTTTCCTACAGGGGGGAGCCGGGAGGTGGGGTCGGCCCCCCCCCCAGAAATTCGTTCCCCCCAGACTTGGGTCGCCCCCCCCGGATTCGGGCCATAGGTGTGGCTGGCGAAAAAAGTGGGGGTGGGGGTTCAGAAAAAAGTAGGGAGGGGGGTTTGGCGAAAAAAGGGGGAGGGGGGGGTTGCGAAAAGTCGATTTGGGAATTGGGGCCTGGGGGGAAGGGTAAGAAAAATTTTCTAGGGGGGTCGGCGAAAATTTTCGAAAAAAAGTCGGTTTTTCGTTAAAAAATTGAAAAATTTTCTCAATTTACAGCTATTTTTAACGATTTTTAGCTTAAATAAGCGAATTCTAGCAATTTTTCGCTAATTTTTGAAATTGTTTGGAAAAATTTTGAATCTTTAGCTAAATATTTTCAAAAATTTAGGTAGGGGTTTGAAATTTTTTGGGGGGGACGGGTCTAAAAAAATCGATTTGGGGGGAGGGGTAGGAAAAAATGTTTAGGGGGGGGGGGGGGGTTGGCGTTGGCGACTTCTCCATTTGGGGAGGGTTCCCCCCACCCCCCCCCCCCCAAATAGTGTTTGGCAAACAGTGTTTGTGTTTGGCAAACACACCTATGATTCGGGCCATAGTTTCCTTTTTTTGGGTTGGGGGTATCCCCCCCAAAATTTTGGACCAAATTCACCCCCCCCCAGATGTTTTGACTTACCCTCCCCAACCTTCGGCTACCCCCCCCCCGAACCCCCCCCAGCGATTTTCGGGCCCAAAAAGTTAGCTAAATTTGGCCGAAAAATGGTCATTTTTTGGAGAATTTTCTAAACTTTTGACTTAAAATCGCTTTAAACGGTGCAAAAACGCTAAAAACGATAAAACAAGCCTTTTTTTGACGAAAAAGCGTTAAAATACAGAAAATTTTGCGTTTTTAGGCCATTTTTCGAAATTTCTGAGGTCCGAATTTGTTGGGGGGTACACCATCACATTTCTTGGGGCGGCCACCAACCACCCAAGATTTACCCCCCCCCAGACCCAAAGTTCCAGGGAAACTATGATTCGGGCCCTCCCCCCCAGAACTTTTTAAAGTGCCCGGAAAAATAGGGTTTTGAGGGTAAATTTAGAAAAATAAAAAAAATTCTCATCGTCTGGTGGGCTCCGCCCCCCAGACCCGCCATTGTAGCGTAAAAAGACGTCAGCACAAATATATATTTAACCTTCAGAACACTGAAATATCGTTTATAAAGACTAAGCAAGCAATATATGTTTCTTCGGTAACAAGCGAAAAATGCTAAATATAGTTATAAATGCTGTAAAAACCGTTAAAAAGTGTTAATATATACTGCGAAAAGCGAATTTCAGGAAAAACACATTTTTAAAAAACACATGTTTTCTTAAAAAACACAAAAAAGCACGGTAAAATTTTGAAAAAACCCTGACTATGGGGCCACTTTTCGTGGGTGGTAAAATGACAAAAGTTGTTCGTCTCGCCAAGGGCTTTCATTCATAGGTGTAACGGGGATTTGGGTTGGTGGGCCCCCTCCCCATAGTTTCCTTGGGGGTTGGGGGTATCCCCCCCAAAATTTTTGACCAATTTTACTCCTCCCAGAACTTTTGACTTGCTCCCCTCCCCCAACTTTCGGCTACCCCCCCCGAACCCCCCCAGCGATTTTTGGACCCAAAAAGTTGGCTAAATTTGGCCAAAAAGTGGTCATTTTTAGACAAATTTTTCTAAAATTTTGACTTAAAATCACTTAACGGTGCAAAAACGCCAAAAACGATAAAAACAAGCCCTGTTTTGACGAAAAAGCGTTAAAATACAGAAAATTTTGTGTTTTTAGGCCATTTTTTCGAAATTTCTGGGGTCCGAATTCTGGGGTTGGGGGGGGTACCCCCATCACATTTCTGGGTCGACCACCAACCACCCAAGATTTACCCCCAGACCCAAAGTTCCAGGGAACATGCCCTCTCCCCCGAAATTTTGGGGGGCCCCTTTTAGACCCCCCCCAAACCCCCCCCCACGACCCCCGCCAACCCTCTCCCGAAAAATTTTCTATTTTTATGCCAAAAATCGCATTTTCAGCCATTGCTAATACCGAAAAACATGAAATCATTAAGTAATTTTAACATTAGACAGTGTTTTTAAACTCGAAAACTTGATTGCCAACATGTTTCTGAGTCCAGAATTAGGTCAATATTGAGTCTAGAAGTCCATAAAACCGTTATAAACGTGTATTTCTCGCGATAATAAACACGTTAAGCCAAAAATTTGGACTTTTTTTAAAAATTTTGCAAAATTTACCAAAAAAATGCCCCATTTTTGGCCCAATTTTCGCCCCTTCGGTTCGGCGCGACAACCCCCCCCCAGTTGGGGGGGGGGCCGGGGGCCCCCAAAAATTTCTGGGGGGGTTTGAAGAAATGGCAAATGTTTTGACCCCCACCCCCCCCCCCCAGGAACACCTATGCGGTCCCCCCAGAAATTCGTTAAATTCGTTCCCTCCCAGACTTGGGTTGCCCCCCAAGAATCGCCCCCCCCCCCCAGGATTCGGGCCTTCCCCCCTCCCAGAACTTTAAAGTGCCCGGAGAAATAGGGTTTTGAGGGGAAATTTTGAAAAATTTTCCCGACTTCGCCGGACTTTTAGGCATTTTTAAGCAGTTTTATTCCGCTGGGGCGGAATATATTCCCCGGTGTTATAGCATGTAATGCATGCACGGTGTTGATATTGTCTTCAGTTTGTCCTATCTTCAACACATGGGCTAGTATGTTTATTTTTTAGAGTCAATAGAAATCGGTCAAACTAACCGTAGGCTTTCAGAAGAATCCAATCTAAATTGATTTCTGAAGTTTTGTCGAATTTTATCGCATAAATCTTCCTAAATTTAGCAATACGCCCTGGCGTTATTTGTTTGTGGAATACTCCGCAGACATTATCATTTAGAGGAGGTCCTGACTTAAAAATTAATTTTCGCGAATTGAAAAACAAAAATGTACAAAATAAAGGCCTCTCGGGGCCGATTACGAAAAACCAACCATTAAGTGCTAACTTGACTGAATTATTAAATAAAATTTGTGGTCATTATATTGAGGCGCTTCCTTGTTCCCAAGCCCCTTTCTTTCCTTTTGGGCGTGACCTTTCGGCCGAAGACAAGAGAAGTCGCTCGTTAATCCTAGCAACAATTGCTCTCCCTTGCTGGAACTCCTACGTTTCCAGCAAATGAACCAAGAGGGCAATTGTTGCGCAAAAAATGTGCATACAAGAAACTACGTAATTTTTTGCAAACTAAAATTTAGATATTATTATTCTACGTACGAAACTACCTAAGCATAACTAATTTCATCTTATTTTAATTATTGGGGAGGGAGCTAAGCCCCCTCCGAACGTATTACTGTACCTAAAGGTGTGTACTAACTCTTTCTCTGCGAGGCAAGTCTTTGCTGGGAGAGAGCCAGCAGAGGCTCAATGGAATGAATGAAAACATGAATGGGCGTAACCACACGCAATTGTTACGCCTTGTTATAAAGGTCACAAAAGGCCAATATTACACAATTAAAACGTAACCAAACAAAACTTCTTTTGCTTATATCTTTCTCAATATTGGGAGTTAAAAGACCGGGTTTGGATTTTCGGAATCAGAAAAGAATTGCCTTTCAGATAAGCCTAACTTATATTTTTGTTAAAAAATCTCACAATTTAACTAATTACTACCTAATTAATGCATTTTATGCCTAACTAACACTTACTAACACTAATTAACATTTATCATATGCTACTAACGAACAAATTATGACCCTTTATTAACCCATCTTCCAAAATTGACGCTTACTGACAATGTAAAAACGTTTTAAACTCGAATTCTCCGGTTAAATTACTGGTTATTTCGCAACATCTTTCTTTGCATCCATTTTCTTTGACAATTTCAGACTGTTTTAATCGAGTTTTGACAAACTTCTTGACAACGAGAGGCCTTATTCGTGGCCTGGGAAGAGTACCGACTCCTCCATTATACAACAAGGGCAATGATAGGGCCTATTACTGACCCGGGAAGGGTACCGACCCCTCCATTATTAATTGGTAACCTACTTAACCCTTATTCTGCATTCTGCTGAGGTTCTATTCCGTTTTGCGTCATTTTGGTAGGTTGTGGTGCTACTTCTAACCTTACTTTCCTGTCTACACTAGAACCTATGTCCCGAATTGTGCATTTCAGAGCATTTTAGACTGACTGGCAACTCTGCTAGTTAAAGGACAAATATTTTCATACAATTGCTTGGACGTTTCATAGCTCACATTAGGATCTTATAGGCACATCACTCATAATTAAGGCATCAGATAACTCGATCAAGAATCACAATTCATAACAGACTGAGCTCTTTTCTGTCCTTTTTGAGTTCCATTTTGCTTTTTCCATTACACATTAGTCTGCCGCCGCAATAACCTGAGATCGATTCATAGCACGCTGTAAATGTTTTAATTTTCCGTGATACATTTTATTTCGCTTTGAATGTAATAACAGAAGGCGCATGGAGTGAGGTTTTATTTTGGCTCAAAAGTTAGGGGTACATAGATTTAGGAATATCTTTGTCTTTCCAACACATACAATTAAAAAAGCCTTTTTAGTATTTTTGTATAGAACACAATCGCAAGATCGTGTTCTATATCGGCGATTGTAGCTAACTTTTTACTACAAGCTGAAATATGCATTGTGCTTCCTCAAAACCAATAAACCGCGAAGATTTCATGACACTTTTATTTTTCACGCCAGCTATTGCCGACGAAGAAACTAAATCTTCAAAAAGCTAAATCCAGGAATTTTTGTGAATTAATATATCTCAACGACGGAATATTTCCCCTTTTAGGGGTGATCTTCTTTAGCTATTTTAAGCTTAAATGTAGGTTAAAAATAGTTAATATTTTAGCTCAGCAGCAAAAAATAGCTATTTTTTAAGCATTTTTCGAAAAAATTTTCTCCCCCCAGACTTGGGGGGGACCGCCCCCCAGACCCCCCCAGAAATTTTTGCCTAGGAAAAAGCCAGGTCGGACCCCCGACCCGCAGGCCCTGGGACCTTGACAGTATGGTATGCTCATAGTTTCTGCGACGAAGTGCCAAAATAGCGAACGTCCGAAATTGGGACCTTGGCACAGAGCCAAAATTGGCCAGGTGCCAAAATGACCAAAAAAGGCAGCATGAGGGGATACTGTCCACAAACATATAACAGTAGCATTTGACCAAAATACGCACAACGTTCCAACACTTCGCTAGAAGATGCCCTTCCGAAAAGCGTTATTCACCTAGAAAAAAACCAAACGCAAACTAATTGTTGCCAAGTGCAAAAAATTGAAGTTTCGAATTCGAACCAAAAGTATGGTGATACTTGTGTACTACTCGGGTACTTTACGATGGTAACATTTTTACCCCTGCGGACCTGTAATTATCTGGCACCAGGCCAACACGGTCTCCAGGGGGCCTCGCAGACGCCTTTACACCCATATTATGTAGGGGCGCTCTCGCGCCCCTACATAATACCTGTCATCGTGCTTTCTTCCTTTGTAACACTGCTTCTTGTAACCATTCGAATGTCACGAACAAAGTGAAATTACGAACAATTGAAATCTCTAACAAAGGAAAAGCAAGCTCATCTGCAAATTTACGATAAAAAAGATAAGGTATTCCATCTGGACTAGTTACTAAGCTCCACTTCAAACTTAGTAACGATTCATACACATCAAGAACATTTAATACCAGCTTCATCTAATAATACATTACTATTATGTACTATCGCAGGCCGATGGCCATCACGTTTATATAAACCGAACCGAAACGGTTGTTCAACAGGTCACATTCATCCCCGTTACATTTTACTTTACGATCTTGAGAATTAATCAGAGTAGGCACCTCGGCCTTAGCTTTTAATTTTGGATTGCAAATCGAAAAAAGTTCTTCGTGTTTCTACTTTGTGCCAGCTTATTTTCGTGCTCCATAAAATTTCTCAATTCTCGCCGGAACAATTCATTTAATATAACGTATTCCCTTTTAGATAACACATCAATTTGTCGAGTCCAAGTTTTAAAACCACCAATTCTACGGTTATCAAGCCGTTTTATACGTTCAGGCAAACCATCGTTGATTTCGTAGTTTTAACCAGTGGAACGAAAGCATCAATCACATTTAAAATTAAAGCTTTAACACTAGACCAAAACGATTCTACAATACCAATTTTATATTTCTGTATCTAATAATATATAGTATCTAATAGTATCTAATATCTAATATTTGTCTTGTATTTCTTATATACAAGAATCAGAGTGCTTGGCCCAAGTCATGCTTCAGATTACTTTTCATTATGACTTGAGCAAACTGAATCAGGACGACCTGAGCACTGCGGCATACAGCATTTGCATCCGGATTTTTACATATGCATATTTATTCATAAGTATACGTATTTATATATATCATTCGTTTATCACAGTCAACCAGTGTCTGTCTTTTGCAGTTCTTGATTACGCTTCAAAGTGTGAGTTCTCTTGTGTGTAAGTTGCTGCTTTAACTGTATCGACTGTTTAAATTTATATAACCATAAGCCTAATTCATACATTTTGTGCTTCGTTATGGTGTTTGGCCCCCCAGTAAGAAAAGTCCAGGTGTATATATACGTACGTATATACTTACGTAACCACTCCTTTAATAATAAGCGAACAATAGGTCTAAGAGCACAAAAAGTATGAAATGGCTTCATGGACGTACGTGTGTAACATGTGCTTACAGTTTCTTCGTTTTTGCAGATAATGCCCTCCCGCGGCAGGCAACGAGGCAGGCGTCTACTTAATGTCAACCATGACGTGCTGCTAATTACCTTCTGCAGGCTGAAAAGGAAAATATTCCATCTGATGGAAATGTGGTCGGTCCTTTTGATCCTGTTTGGCACCGTATTAGTGTCAGCCTTGGAACAATTTTTGTGATTGCAGTTTACACTACGGTTAAAAAAGATCGACATGGTGTTTACTCTGATTTGGTACTATTAGAACCCAGTAGTGCCCCGATTTCCTCTTCCCCACCTCGTACAACACCAGCTTCAGTCTTGCATCCTCCGGTTTCCTCCTCCCCACCTCGTCCAACACCAACGTCAGTTTTGCCTCCTCCTGCTTCTCCATCTGTTTCAGCTGAAGCTGACTTTCATGCAAATTTCTCCGACGACGATTACTCGGACACTCAACAATCTGAGAAATCTAGAATCAAACGTTTACACTATTTATCTTAATTCAGCGGAGTGGATGAGTATCAAGCCCGGCCGCATCACAAGTAAAAATAATCAATCCAAGCCTACGTAAGATCGATATTCCCTCCAGAATGGTTGGACCCAGCTTATCTCTACAAAAGGTGTGGGAAGCAACGAAGCTACCATAGCCTTTGTTTTCAAAACTCATAGCATTTCCACCAGTGGTTTCTACTGCTTACGTTTTGAAGGAAAATGCAATGGTTGCCATTGTTTGATACGAGGAGAGGTTGCTGATGATCCTGGTGACCAAGCAGCCGTGGACGTGCGATGTGTTATTCTCGGATCAAAATTGTCATTTTTGTCGTAAAACGACGTTTATCAGGAGCTGAAAGAGAGCTGATTGGATCTAGCCTTCTGAAGGAAAAAGGTTTAGACAGAAAATCGGGCCACTGAGCTCATCCGGAGATAGAGTCCTGCTACCTTCCCATCGCAGTGGTACCCATTTACCGACCAGTTAAGGATAGACAACTGCGTTGGCTGGATAACACGGCGAACCGATATGTGCTTAGTCCCTTGCTCAAGGGGATTTGTGAAAGCCTTGTGGCAGCGGGGGTTCGAACCTAGGACCGTAAGATTTTTAGTCGAACACCTTACCACTCGGCCATCGCGGTACAGATGCTTAGTGAAGAACAGGACACGGACTTTATAGCCAATGGCTTCTTCAGATGGATTCGCACAGGTGCTGGCAGTCCTGAAGAGTTCGTCTCAGACTTTTCCTTCGCTTTGATTTAGTATTGTGCACCGGCCTTGTCTAGACCGGCCGGTCGGCCTGTGCCCGGCCGACCCAGGTCTAGACAGAGTGGGCCGGCCGGTCAAAACCAAGCCGGCCGGCCGGTGACAGTTTCTCCGGCGTTTTGCCTTAAACTTGCTACATTCTGCCTTTAAGCCTGTCAATATCTTATATTTTTACCAGTATTTTGGATAGCCGGTAAAAAGTTGCACCGGCCGGCCGGCCGGCTGGTGAGGGCCGGTACACCGGCCGGCCGGTCGGTGAAGGCCGGTGAACCGGCCGACCTGCCGGTACAGCCCGCCCGCCGTTCCGTTTGGCGCCCGCCCCCCGAAAATTGGGCCGGTGAACAACACTACTTTGATTGGGGCAGCTGTTAGAGCATTTACTGGATATCCATCTACTAACAGTTACCTTCAACCGTGTGCCAAGCTGTTATTCAGTAAACCTGTGCCTTTACCCTCGACATATATTCGCATTGACGTTGCCCATTTTGTTAAAATATTGTCAAGATGGAAATGCCTGAAAACAAAAGCATTTGTCTCATGCTAACGACCAACTCATTCACATACGCGGAATCACTACTGAAGTCTATTTTGACTGTGGCAACTTGTTATTACGACGGAAAAAAATCGCTGGTTCAAAGGAAAACAGTCTAACAGACCAAAGCCGAAATTTTTTGAAAGATGCTATAGCCATGCATGTGGACGACTTGGGAGTGGAAATTAACGATGGTGAACATGAAGTGAACATCGGATGACAGCCGACAAAATAAAAGGCACATGGAGGAAGAGGAAGGTAAATCATTCTTTGATGACTGATTCGAAACGTTATAAAAGGATATTTCATTAGCTGAAGCAGGTGGTCATCAAACTGCACAATATTTTATCTGAGATTGTGCAGCCATTAAAGAAGCTTTGTCGATATCTTCCTATGTGGACGGGTGTAATGAGGCCAATTTTCGGATATGGCAGGGAGAATGCTTCTAGTGCTCTAGTGGAAAGCTATTTCAATTAGTGTGGGACCGGTTCCGATTTTTGAAACCGGTTCCGGTTCCGGTTCTTGACTACCGGTTCCGGTACCGGTTCTAGCTATCGGTTCCGGTTCCAATTGGTATTTTTGATAAAAAAGCTAAAATCACACGATTTTTTATTTTTTTGACAATTGTAGTATAAACCTAATATTTAACTGCAAATGTTATGAACGTGTTTTTAAACAGTGTTTGCTTACTTTTTACTATTTGTGTACAAATATTTACTGTGGTTAGGGTATGGTTTGTTTCATTTTTACCCAATATGTTGTGGAAATTTTAGCTACCAGAGCTTACCAAAAATACTAAGTATTCTCAATCTTGATAAACACTTTAGCTACTGCTGTTCAGAAGGGAATGTCGCACAGAACTTTCCTCGACCAATTTCTGCAGTCTATAATTGTGTTGGATTCAACAGCTACAGTTACAAACATTACAAAGCTGGATCATTGAAAAAGTAGCTAATCTCATCTTGGGTGAAGATTTTTTGAGATCGAAAACTATAGCAGAAAACATTGGGGAAAAATCGTTGAACGAGAATTAAAACTTTTGAGCACTGATGTAGTACACGGTACAACTAACTTCATTGTTTAAAACCAAAAATTGATGTGACAAAATAAAGGCAAGCTGCAAAGTTTTTATTTAATATAGAATTTGTATGAATTTTTGTAGCTGAAAGAAACAAATTTGTAACAAAAGAGCGCTATTCTCTATCAAATCCTAAACCTATATACAAGCAAAAAGTGCTAAAATATGATTTGAAATATGAAACCATCAGGCATTCTTTTTCGGTGAGTTGTGAGATAATTGCAAGTAATTAAATAGAACGGTAATTTCTAGGATGCATGTTCGGCTTAGCCCTTAACTGGAGTTGCGCCTTCAGTATACTGGTTTGCTTCAGTTGAAGTTAGCATTAAAAATTGAGAGGCAACAGCTAAAGCTGGAAGAGGTGTGCAGTATCAAATCCTTAATGTTTACCTTTGTCATCCTTAAAGAAGAGTTAACACTGAATACACCTTAGGTTTTCTTTTTCTTCAGAAAACTTAAAACATTGACTGAAAACTGTTATTAAAGACATCGTAAAATAGATATCAAATCTTCTGCCGTTTACACTTCAAAAACAAAATTTCATATCTAAATAGAAGTACCAGAATAAAGTTAAATTCCAAATGCTAAATTCAAATTCATAAGAAAATTTTAAAATTTTACAAAATAAACCTTGATTGAAGTTTCAAACAGCCAAAGTTAACACTAGAACTGGCCGGTTCCAAAAGCCACCGGTTCCGGTTCCGGTTCCGGTTCTAAAAATCCTACCGGTTCCGGTTCCGGTTCCGGTTCTACCGGTTCTTTTGGAACCGGTCCCAGCACTAATTTCAATCATTTGAAAAATAGTGTTTTTTCTAGTTCATCACGTGCGAAGGACATTCAAAATTTTGATGTTTCAAAAACGTTAACAGGACGAATTTATTGACGTTTTAACCAATATAATTTAATAACAATATGTAACGATCATTGATAATTTCTAAAAATAAATATTATATTCCAACCTGATTTATTAAATTTTTGCATGAAATCTTTATTTTATTTACGATAGCAAATCCATGATAATTAGTAAATAGTTATGCTCTCAAAAATTACAATTTTAATTTTTGTCGTGTTTCGTCCGAATAAGTTTTAATTCAATATCGGGAATACTGTAGTGCTCATGCGACGTTCGGCTGGAACAAGGCCTGCTTTGATTAGAAAGCACTGAAAGCACAATTCAAAATTTTGGACATTGTCAAACATTCCCAAAGCTCTCCAAAAGTACAAAGGCACAAAGCACAAAGCACAAAACATAGGAAACCACCATGAACCGGGAAAGCACACGTCGCAAAGCATTGTGCTTTTCAAACCATCGTGAACCAAGAAATCACAGTGCACAAAGCACAAAAGCACAAAGCACACCATCGTGAACCGGGCTTTACTTCCTATTTCTTACTAATTAATGATGGTTTAAACGCTTAAAATCATAATTGGGAAAGTTTCATCAAATGTCATCTAGGCTTGTGCTGCCAGCCAACAATATGTGCCCAAAAGGAATCGCCACCACCCTAAAGAAATCACCACTTTAAGGAAGAGACATCGCGAGTTTTCGTATTTTCGCATATTTTGTACTTCCCTTGGGTCCGCAAAACAAGACATGTGCGTCTATTGCAAAGCTAGTCCTAATTCGCAGTAACCCTCCAAATGTGACCCCGACACGTGTTAAACATAGGAAAATGAAAAACAAGTAGTAAAAGATCTGTGATGCCAAAAGTTCGAATGCAGCCAGACCAAATGGGCTACAACGTGTCGTAAAGCTTAAATAAGTGTAACATATTTACACTTATGTTAATGGTTCTGGAAAAT
>JASAND010000603.1:0-19409 GCA_030248195.1 Trissonchulus latispiculum | reverse complement strand
GGACAACGGAAAAACTACAAACGGGACTCCATAAAAACTTAAACCCACTCTCCAAAAACACTGCAAGCACAGGAACGTGCAAATTTGTGCAATCTGGGACACTAACTGCACACGCACATTAGGACGAAACAACTCAGCTCTACGAGGATCTGTGTAGATATCAATCATTCCAGGCTCCATTCTGAGACCTTCGGGCAAATCACTACTCCAACGATGAGGACCTCTTAAGGATTCAGGACAATCTAACGGCAAGGGCAACTCTGGATCAGCAACACCTTCAATCTTTGCATCCGATTCAACTGACGTTACAACCAATTTGGGAGCCATTCGTAAATCTAAATTTCATGCTATCTTTTAGTAAGAACATTCTTAGCAACACCATGCTCTGTTAGTGAAACTATCCACACTGATTAACAGCAATTATCATTCACTCAAGCAACACACAATCAGAGAAGAGAGGAGACTTAAGCACATTCAAGTAAGAGTCTATGAAACATATACTACCAAACATTCGGTAAAGAAGGAGTCAGCTAAATTACTTAAGGTTACTATGTCAGCGGTTTATTAAATATCGTTTACAAGATGTCAGCGAGTTAAACACACAATCAATACTTAATACTTAGCACATCAAATCACTACAAGTTACTGATTATAACACTTACAAATTACGTCAGAATATTATTTAACGAAGAAAGAAGAAGAAGAACGGTTTTGATATTTTTGAGAATTTTCTATGTTTTATATTGTTTTTTATGATGAATTTTATTTTTATTCTAGCAATAGTAATGTACAGTAATAGAAGTCTATAATAGGTATCTATTTTACAGTGATTACATCAGTTTACGTACAAAGTTTACGTTCACTAAACTATACAGTATATTCGTTATTTTTGTATCATTTCTAAGATTTTCTAACATTTTTATGGTTCTAGATTAGTTAAATTACAAACCTAGATTTTCTGCACAAACATTGTTATCGATGCCCAATCCGGACAAGAATTTCCGAGGGCAGTACATGGGCTTAGCCCGAAGACCTAACTCCTGCGAATTTATGCCTATACCATCGACAGATGTTGAAGTCGAGGTACTGTGCCCAACATGGAGCAAGCGGCAATAACTAATACACATTTCCTCCTACAGTACGGGTGTTATGTACTGAGGCAATGCCCAACATGGAGCAACTTTAACACAGTCTAAGTTCTAGATCATCGCCACAGATGTTATTACCGAGACCTCTTATTCACAAATCAATACACTATTCGCTAGAAGGAGATTTGGTCAATACAAAGTTACGACAGTCAAAACTATACAGGTACTTAGAGTGCAGTGCACTATTCCTAAAATTTCTACAAATTTCTTTACAAACTTGGCAGCTATTTTCTACAAATTTTATACAGATTCTACTTTACAATCACAACACTGTTTAGCGTCCAAACTTATTGTTCAGACGAGTGACGACCCGAAGCAGGGCCGGAGGAGGCATATCCACGTTTGGACCTCCTAAAGGGATTCTGAAATAGGGGACTTGGCCCAGAAAACAAAGGGCTTTCTGAGAAAAGTTTCTCTACATTAGGTGCAGAGGATCTGCCGGATTTCTTAGGATCATCGGCAGGGGAAGACTGATTTGAGGAGGAGGTTGAAACCAACTCCATAATCGAGATTTTGGGTGCATTTTTGGTAGGCCATTGGTATCCGGCTGGCGTCTGTACGGATAGCACTACCATAAAGTGGTCGCTATTCTCATTGTAGAGATAGAGCGAATTTCTCTCGTAACTTTGACTTGATCCAAGCAAGGCGTCTGGCAAGAATTGTTGCCAAGCCCAAACGGGACCAAACTTTGAGTATGACTGTATAGGCGTACGTAGCCAAGCAGCAGTCAAAAAGAGTTCATCATCGGTAGCATATTCGGCGGTTTTGGTAAGTCTGTTTTTGACTGACTCCAGGTCGTTAAAAAGTGTACGAAAACGCCGTTTATGCTCGTAAGTCTCAAGAAAGGTGAGTAAGTCTCGCTTGATGTGTACCCAATGCTCTTCAGAGCCAGTAATGGCTAAGGAGATGGCACGATAGTAACAATTCCCGTCTCCAATAACATTAATGACCTCGTAAGGCTCATGGAGTGGGGTGTGTCTCATCATCTCTGGTAAGATATGGTCAATTGGCAACCCAACCCGCGTAATAATGCCATATGACGTTGCCAACGAGCATCCACGGGATTAAAGAAATGCCTACGGTTAAAAGCAATGGGATCCTTTTCTGGTGTTAAAGATTCTTCACCCATAAATTGAGGAATACTATCGGAATCTGAAGCGGAATCTTGGGAGGAAGCAGCAACTTTCAACGGGGCAACACTTTTCTGTTTAGGAGAAAGCGGAACTCGCTTCCGAGGTTTCACAGCCGGTTTTTCCGGGCTGGTATCTGAACGAGCAACTTTAGATTTTCGACTTGGTTGCTTGCGAACTACCGGTTGCGGGTCTTCATTTTCAGAGGGAGAGTCAGTGGCAGGCGGTGTTTTAGGAGGTTCCGGCTGTAATGGTACTTTGGCAGTTTTCGAGTGCCGCTCCTTAGGAGCAGGAGATTCGTCCTTATCTGAATTTGAGTCATCATGATCGTGAACGGGTGCCGTAATTACACGAGGTTCAACACAAGGATACATGTTATTAAACTGAACTTTAACTCTTTTCGCGCGTCGATTTCCTGCGGGATAAACCTCTGCGACACACCCGATAATTTTCTCTATACGATATGGTCCAATTTTCTTATCCAAGAGTTTGAAAACCTGATCTCGTTTTGCAACATTAGATGCCTTAATCATAACCAAATCACCAACCTGAAATTTCGGCTCAACCGCATTTTGATTATAATTTGCATCCTGAACTTTTCTAGCAGTTCCTATTTTTTCACGAGCTAAAGACCAGGCTAACTGCAATGCTTCAGTTGCCTCTCTAACATAGTCAAACCCAGAATATTTTCGATCAGTAGGTATGGAAACATTGGTTGCGCTAGGTAAAACGGGATCCCAGGCATGCAAAAGGTAATGCGGGGTTTCACCCGTAGTCGAATTTATGGAAGTATTATAGGCAAATTGGCAATAAGGGACCATGTTATCCCATTCCAAGTGATTTTCGGTTACCGTAGCTAACATATCAAGTAAAGTCCGATGCCAACGTTCAACTTGGCCATTCGCAGCGGGGTGATAGCGGGTAGTTTCAAGTTTTCGAGTCTGCACTTGCGAGCAAATTTCCTTATTTAACAGCGCAACAAACTCCTTTCCTTGGTCTGAAATAAGCAGTTTTGGGGAGCCATATTGCAAAATGACAAATTCGAGAAAACTTTGTGCCACTGTGTAGGCTGTCTTATTTTTAATAGGAATTGCAATGACATATTTCGAAAAGGCGTCGACAAAACTCAAAATATGTTTCATGCCACTTCTGGAAGCTTTGCTTACATCCATGAGATCGCAGTGAACACGCTCAAAAGGTTCTACAGCCATAGGAGCATGCTGTAAAGGTGCTTTTGGATTTTTGGGTGGGCCTTTTCGTTTTTGACAGCGCGGGCAAGATTCCACCCAACGTTTAACGTCTGTATACATTCCGGGCCACCAAAAATGCTGGGATAATCGAAAACAAGTCTTGTTTCTACCGCTGTGCGCGGCGTAAGGACTATCATGACATGCAGCAAGCGCCTCATCTCGTAAACTTTCGGGCACGGCTAAAACTTCAAGGGTTGTATCGCGTACTTTCTCTAGATGTACTAAGACGTCATCGCGCATATCGCATTGTTCAGCTAGCGAGGTGATTTTGACCGCAAGATTAAAGTTGCTGGGTAAATTTCCGTTAACTTTGTAATCTATAATGCCATTCAAAAGTAAATCTTCGCGTTGCATGGCTTGTAATTTTGTCCAAGATTTAGGGTTAAGAGAAACATTGGAATTATCACGTACGGCATGATGAAAAACCTCGCTAAACATGGCTGTGGCCGGGTCGTTCCGTTTAGGGCGGCTAGTATCCGAAGACTGACGCTCGGATCGTGGTTCTATTGACTTCTCATATGCCTTACTAGGATAGTCCAAGTCTAACATTCTTGGTCTAACTGACCTTTTAACCGTTGTCTCCGACTCGTCGGAATCTGAACTAGAAATTTTACCGGCGCCCCTCAATTTGGGTTGTTTCTCAGGTGAGGGCTGGCTTTTCTCCTCATCTGAACTACTGGAACTTGAGGGTTGAGAGATTTTTGAAACCTTGGATCGAACAGTGGTGATACCCTTCTTAGCGCGTAATTTATTGACAACTGAGTTGTTAGGGTCTCGAGCCCTCTGGGCTCCATCACGAACAACTACGGAATTTATGTGAGCAACTAGCTCTTCGCTCTCATCCTGGTATACTTGAACAAACTTTCGATCATTTTCTTTTTCGTCTCCAAGTAGACCTTTAGCAATATCGGCAAAAAGTGGATTTCGTGAAAGTCCATCAGCGTTTCGAAGTTGGGGGTTATTCCTATGTTTGATTTCAAAGTCGTACTCGGAAAAAGTCATCTGCCATCTAGCTAGGCGAGAATTTCGTGGAGGATGTTTCATTAACCATCTCAAAGCAGAATGATCGGTAAATAAAGTGAAACGGAGGACCTCCATATAGATAGTGACGAAAATGTTCAATACCAAATTTCATAGCTAAGCATTCCTTATCATGTGTGGAGTAATTTCGCTCATATTTCTTTAATGATCGGGCTGCGTAGGCGACAGGATGGTACTTACCATCATCCTGTTCTTGAGACAAGACCGCTCCTAACCCGAGATCGGATGCATCGGTGTGCAAAATGAATCCCTTGGCTAAATCAGGATGCGCAAGCACGGGAGCTTCGACTAAACTTTTCTTAAGTAAATCAAAGGACTGTTGATGCGTGTTGTTCCAAACAAAACGGACCCCTTTCTTTTTTAGCGAGTAAAGTGGTGCAGCTAAATGCGCGAATCCTTTGATAAATTTAGCATAGTAGGCACACATACCCAAAAAACTTTCTACATCCTTAATGTTTTTAGGCACGGCCAAATCGTGAATGGCTTGAATTCGTTCCTTTAGCGGCTCAACTCCCTGTTCAGAAATTATATGACCTAGATATGTAACCGATTTCTTCAAAAAATGACATTTTCCGGGATTCATTTTCAAGTCCGCTGCACGCAAACGATCAAAAACCTCCTGCATAATTTCTAAGTGTTCCTCAAAAGTTTTAGAGAAGATCAAGATGTCATCGATATAGATGATGCACTTTTTCCATTGCAAATCCCCCAAAATTCTTTCCATGCAACGCTGAAAGTTTCCCGGTGCGCATTTCAGTCCAAAGGGTAAAACATTATATTCAAACTGGCCATGAAAAGTGTTAAAGCTAGCCTTCGCTTTAGACTCCTCGTCTAGTTCAATTTGGTTAAAACCTTTGCTCAGATCGATAGTGGAAAAATATTTAGCTCCTTTTAAAGATGTCATTATGTCATCTATGCGCGGGATCGGATAAACGTCCGGATCACTAATCTTATTAACTTTCCGGAAGTCTACACAGAGTCGCAATTTACCTCCGGGTTTAGGAACATAGATCATGGGTGAACTCCAAGGGCTAGTTGAAGGCCTAATTAACCCATACTTTAGCATTTCGGTAAGTTCCTCCAATAACGGTTGTCTCAAATGTACGGGTAGCCTGTAAGGAGTTGCATAGATTGGTTTTGACTCACCAGTGTTAATATGTGCTTTAAAAATGGTGCATTTTCCGATATCAAACGGATGCTGAGAGAAACAAACTTTATTCATGTTTAGAAGTCCTAAAAATTGTCCAATTTCCTCCCCACTCAAGTTTTCCTTGTCGAAAGAAATTTCACGCATAGCCTCAGGGAGATCATCGAGTTGACATGGACGATTAACTTTGCAGGCATTGACATTGAAATTTTGGCCTCCATTCACATTCTTAGTGCGATTAGACTTGACTGAGTTTCTGAGACACACTGTCTCACCTCGTTCATTAACAAGCGGCCTATATTCGCGCATAACTTGACCTCTCCTAAGTTCATTTTGTGGCGTGACATTGCCCAAGGTAGAATTTTCGTAAACAGTTAGAGGGTGGCCTGTCTTGTTTTTCATTAAAACAGGAATTAGTCTTGGTCTCAAATTGACCATAGCCGGCATGACTTGTAAAGTTGAGTCATTACTTTCAAATTTCAATTCGGAAGGCTCAAAGAATCCATCATATTTTAATTTTTCCATACTTTCAACCAAAGCGGGTACAGTAACTTCAGAATAAGCGGGAATGGTAACTTTCCTAATTGCTGACACCCTATAAGCAGTTTGGGTGACGGGTGTGTGATGAATTAACTTTGCAATCATGGGTGGTCTTTCCGGTTTTAACAATTTCAATTCTCCCTGTGCAAAACTCAAAGTTAGATCACCCCCATGTTCATGCAGAAAGTCAGTTCCAATCAAACAATCCTCAGCTAAACCTTTCGGAACTAAAAACGTATGCTCGACCGTAATTCCAGGAGTATCGTAGAATTCTACTGGAACTTTTACAGCTCCTCGAAATTTCAAAGCTTGTCCATTAACACCTTCCGCACGCAATGGTCTGTCCATAGGCAGAATTTTCAAATTTAGATAATTCGCTAGACTTTCATTCATTAAACTCAAATTTGCACCCGTGTCCAATAAAGTTTGCACGGGTTGCCCTTTCAAATTTACATAAATCATAGGTAGGGGGCGAAGCGGTGTCGAGACAATTCCGTCCTCTAAACAGCAGGTGCAGCATTCACGTTTTAACGTTCCAATCTGCAAAGGTCTCTGCACCTTAGATTTTGTGGGCAACGTTAATGGTAAAGTTACTCGTGTACCATCGATCGAGGGCCAAGTTATGGTATGTTGTCCTAAATCTAGAGAAATTTCACCCGGAAATGTTACCATAAAATCAGAACCCAAAATGCATTCAGTGGTAAGTTTTTCGACGACCAAAAATGTCCAATTGTGAATAGGCAAACGTTTTTCCGCTCCACGAAAAAGAATAGGCATTTTTACGTACCCCAAAATTTGACATTTCCCTCCATTGGCGGTCCGAAGTGAGCCAACTGTGTCCACAGGTATAGGGGTCAGACCTAACCTCTCTACTAATCCTTGTGATACGACAGATAATAATGAGCCTGTGTCAAAAAGCGCATCTACCGGTCTACCTACCAGAAGTAAGCTAATCATTAAGGGTATAGTTCGTACCATTAGTACAGAATGAGCATTCACAGTTCTACCAGAGTTCCTAGTCCCAAGACGTGTGTGTGGTCCAGATCCGTCAGATTCTGGACTGATCGGCCTGACGTGCCGCTTAAAAGGACTCGTGGCCGCATCGGCCTGTGTATGAACAGGCGATTCGCTATGTTCTCCCTCTGATTCTTTGTCAACAGCTTGACACGAGAACCGTACTATTCGACCTTCTTTACTCTTACTATTCCCAAAATCTATGAGCGGGGATGGCTGACTCTCCTGACTGTCATCTGTGGGGGGTCGTGTACTAAGATCAAGATGATCTCGTCCATAGTCGGACATAGAAGACGCGTATGACGTGTCCCGGGACATAGGCTTATAGTGTGTGGTCGCGTGGCATCGATTGGCATAGACCTACGGTTTCGTTCTGCCAAGTTAACGTCTAAGTTTTCCCGTGGTCGGTACGGCATAGGATCACTTTTGACAGATAAATTTCCTAACTCCACGGGGGCTTCCTCCTCATCGTCACTAAAAAGCGGCTCCTGTAACCTAAGGCTTTCGACGGGTGCAGAGATACCTGGTCGCTCGGGTCGAGGCGAGGGGCTCTTGCGACTTCTAATTTTAGCCCGAAACTTTCGGCCACAAGGTGTGATCCACCATACTATACAACATCCGAGCAAGACTATAACTATCACCACTACTAACCCGTGTTTCAGTTCTAACGGTATTAGGGGCAAATGCACGTAATTCTTGACCTGACTTTGGATTAAATTTTTTGCCTGCTCATTCTCATACTCAGCAGTTGAAAGTTCAGTAAAGTGCAGTGGGATCCGACCCAAAGGGGCGGGAACAATAGTTTCTTTTAACTCAGAAGTGGTTACAGTAGTTTTCGCTACACCTAAAGTGCTAGTCAAAATAGTGTTGCCAATAATTAAATGAAGATAGCGTCCATGCTCGAACCAGAGTGTCCCGGTAGCTGGGACAGCTACCCTCTCGCCTTCAGCAACGTGATTCAAAGAAGGCGAACGTGCGACTATAACTTCAGTATAATTTGTTCTAATTAAGACTCCAGCAGGCGTTGTACGGTAAATAGTAGAATTGTCCAAAACTTTAACCTGTATAGCTGTGCGACAATGCTCAAATTCTTGCCCTACGCGCTCAACAGAATGACTAATCAAAATTTGCAAACACTTTGCTTTCAGACTGGTTATAATAGCGTTGGGCGGACAGAACCATAGTCCGGGTGCAGTCTTACATTCCGAAGCCTCAATTTCGCGGACCTCACCGGTGTCCAGTCTTTGCGCGTAATTTGGCAAGGGAGCTAGAGCAGTAATTCCGTTCTCGCGAGAGTTATATCCCACATTATGAATGGCATAAAGCGGGCGAACTTCCTTTTCCAATGGTACCGGAATTTCAAGCATAAACCCGAAACGAAGAGTATTAAAGTCAATTTTAATCGGGTAAACTTTTCCAAACTGATAAATCAAACTGGGTTCTTGTCTGAGCAAGGAATTTCGTAATGACGGATGGGTTCTAATAATACCTTTTAAAGTTTGCAAATTTATCAGATTTGGATTGATTTCGGAATGCAATCCGGCTCGCATAACAGAATTTAAACCATCTCTCAAGGAGGAAGTAAAAATGTGTGCTAAAAGTTGCATATAGATTTGTCGCATGTATGAGAAATTTGAACATCTAGCTCTAATAATTAACGTGGTTAAATCTTGGACCGTATGATGTAGAAAGGCATACACCTGCTCATTGGCATGGACAATTCGCTTGATTGAGTCGGTAATTTTCAACTGATCTTCACGCAAAACATTGAAACCATGTTCAACTGCTGAAACTCTATTATCTAGTTGCCCCATATGATAAGTATTAGCCAAACTGTTCGCCAGTCCACCTAAACCCAAGGCCCCAGCTAGTAAGAATTCGATAAAACGTTTCGGTCTACTGTGTGTCTGTTCGGGTGCTGGGTAAGACGTACAAACTCCCGGAGTAGAACGGCATAAACTAGACAGTAATTTCGAATAGAAATGCGTATTTAGGACTCCGGAGTAAAGTTTCCGATATTCTAACTTTATGGCATCAATTTCACGCTCTAGGTAATCAAACTGCGGGCAACTTTGATTTATCATACGAACGCAATATTGATCAGTCTTGGTCTTTCCCGTGGTAAGGTCAATACAGTCTTCCTCGTTGGCCCATTCCGGGGGCTTCCACTGAGGCGACATAGGTGGTACAGCCAGCTGAACTATCAGGGCTAGATACTCAGTCTTTTGGGAGATAACTCCTATCCCAGCGGGACTCAAAACCGCTCCCCAACGAGGTAAAACTAACGTCCCGATTTTAGCTATCTCATCTGCTAAGAATCGAGAAGAGTCGGTGTCGGCCTGCGTTTGTGCATTGGCCTTAGACACCAGAAACGCCAACAATACCCATGCAGCGGGTAGGGCGACCCTTTTTAGATTTCGAAATAGCATAGTGAGGACCCACAGGAGACACATGACCCCAGGGGAAAATAAGCCTAGACTAGACCCAATTTTTCCAGCATCCTGGTTCTCACAAGAACGCCCAGAAATTTCAAGATTACACTGAATGGAAACGGTATTCGTGTCTACAATGGGTTCATGGACTTTTCGAACCCTTCTTGCGCTCGGCATGCGAGTTGAATTGCGTGGGACCGGAACGAACAATTCTTCCTCAGTAGAGGTGAACGAGCTAGCGCTCGGCGGCCTAATCACGGGCCGATCGTAGTACATGTTCGGCTCCGGTGTCCGGCAAGTACAAATCAATGGCTGTCGGCACATCAAGACCTTGTGCTGAAAATGTGGCGAAGCCAAACAGCGTTTCGCATGCATCAGACAACTTTTTGACACGTTACGGATCGTCCGAACTGTGTACTGTCCAGATGAGTCGGATCTAGAATCCCTCCTACGGCGGGGAGAGTAATACTGCTCACCAGTGTACTGGTCACCCTGATAGTCACTATATGAGGAACCTGAGCCACTGGAGCGGCGCCCGGACCGATAACCACCCTCATAATGCTGGTTTCCCTCCTGCGTTCTGGAGCAGGAAACCGCAAACTTAGGCCCGTATTCCCGTTTCATTTCTGGGGGAAAATCTCGACCCCTATCTCTACGATCAAAAGTTTGATTCCTATCATAATGTTCTCGCCTAGCGCCCTGATCGTTTCTGCGATCGCCCTGATAGTTCCTATCATTTCGCTCGTAGCGATCCCTGCGACCAGTTTGGTCATAATTACCCTCTCTACGATTCGAATAGTTGTTGGTATTTCTGAAATTCCTATTTCCATCTGATCGTCTCTGTAAGTTTCGATCCGAGCCCTGATTGTTGGCTCGATAAGCCCCTCCGCCAGGTTGGCGGCATTCCCTGCGAACATGCCCAGGCCTGTTGCAATTAAAACAGGTGGTACCCGGGGGTAGATCGCGTCCCTTTCCATTTCGGCTAGAGTTCCCACCTTGCTTAGAATCCAATTCAAATTTTTCAAATTTTGCTTTCAGTTCCCTAACAGCTTTTTCCGCCTCTGCGATGGCTGCCGGTGTATCCTGGCCGCTTCTGAAATTTGGCTCAATAAAAGACGGATAGGCTTCACCGGGGTATTCACCCTCAGCCTGTAAAGCTTTCTCAACAGCGCGCTCCATTGTTTTGCAGCCTGGAGGCACGCGAGCTTTTAAATCACTCCTTAATCCAAACAAAAATAAACGTAATTTCAGTAATTCTAACTGATTTTCCGAGAAACCGTCTTTTTCCGTGAAACTCAATCGCGCGTATCTATTTAGCCTCATTAGGTAGTCCATTACGGGCTCACCTTTCTCCTGTTTCACTTGAAACATGAGTGAAGAGGCATGTAACGCCGTATGCGGCGGGATCATAACTTTCTTAGCGGCTTCGACCATTTCGGCCCATGTCCCACGGCTGGCTTTGGGGACTGACCTAAACTGCTCTAATGCTCTACCCTCGAGCGAACTTGAAAACGTCAAAACTTTTTGTCCCTCATCAAAGTCCATAACTTGGCAAAATCGAACATACTTTTCGAGGTGTTCCTCGAAGGACTCTGAGGGCAACCCATGATAGATGGGCACTGAACTATACGCTGCGGCGACTCCCTGCGCCCTAATAGCCGAATTGAAGTCTGTCAATGTGTCAGTCAGTTTTTCCAAAATTTGACTTTCTCTGCTAACCGACTCAGGGGAATTTGCCCGGGACCCTGGCTGTCCAGGCAACCCGACCTCAGCTATCTCATTTGGCATTTCGATACGATGTTAGCTACCCGAGCTTTTCAACTAAAAGTTTATAGTCAATCGCACAATCTAAACGAAAATATCTCGCGCAAAAATTATCTGCAAAATATAAATTTTCTGTAGTAGCTAGTAGCAAGCGGAGAGTAATTCATTGGAAAATTTTGGATTTAAAAGGTTGATTCTTGTTCCCTAACGTACGTATAATGTAAATTATAAAAATTAAGGTCTGCGTAGGTAATATTAAATAACAAATTAATGAAAATTATTACATATACGACGATACAGAAACACAATTTCGTAAACCAGGGGGAGTGTTTCAACAATTTGTAATGAGAAAAGGTCGTGAGATTTCCGAGGAAAAGAGGTCAGATAATTTTCAAACTGAAGTAGCAAATTTGAAATCTTTTTCAAATTGTAGAGCTCTAATAATGAAAATTATCACCCACGTGTTTTCCTCGCCTGCGGGAGCTCCACATGTAATAAAATAGGGCTTCTAAGGGTTTATTTTAATCAAAGTTCAACTCCTGCTTACACTGAATTTTAATCTCTTCACAGCTTTTCAGGGGATTTCTAGCCTCCAACCCACGAATGAGCCTATCTATTACAATACTTCCTATCCAGATTCATAAACCAAGATACTCGACCGGTATTACCTCTTCTTCAGGTTTTCGGCGTGGTGCAACTTTGCTCTATCCGTTTAGACACTATTACCCCAATTAGATACACCATTAATTAATATTCACTCAGCTTCTTTTATACTAATCACAAAAGTGAATGCACTCATTTACCAGATTCGATTGCCAACTTGATGGCTAAGTCTTTAGATTAGTGGACCTACAAGCAAAGTGATAGTTTCCTCAATTTCAATATTCCCTAGGGGACTCAAGTCTAAAAGTTATGTTCTATTAAATTTAGAAACAGGTATTGTTACAGACAATTATCAAATAATGACAGTCACAGCGGAACGCAGTAAATTATAGCAGTTTTTTCACAAATCCAAGACCTGAGACCGTTTAACAATATACAAGCTGAACAGGGTTAGAACGACAAAACACAAGAAGCATACAGCGTACTGAAAATCAGCTAAAGAATATAGTTCCGGGCAGTTTTTAGATCATTTGAACCCAAAGACATCTAACCAAGACTCTGAAATCCGTTAGTTTTGAACACACTCTGTTCCCAGCACCAACTTACACTCTTACTTGACACTCCAGTGACAGGCCGGATCCGGCAAATAAAATGTAGCAATAGCAGAGATAGTAAGCGAGATTCACGATAAGAAAATGCATCGGGGCTAGCCTTGCCCAACTAAACGGGTACTCAACTACAAGGAACACCGGTACCAACATCGACTTCCAACCAAAAATGTGAAACTGTAGTAACTGCAATCTCAGCAGACGAAAGATACGACTGGACAGTACCGAGTCTGCCCCAAGACTGACTTGGGTGAAAAACAAGAACCTTGCTGAGTCAGTCACCCCAGCAGATTACTCTTTGTCCTGACTGAAACTGTCAGTCAGGATTTGCGGTGAGCGTTGGAAGTCCTTTTAGAGAGTGGCCATAATTTTTGATTAGAAAGGGGAAAAATTTCTTATCGTTCCTAAATTGGTTTCTAAGAGGCTTTCCTGGGGACCAAAAACTCCCCAGGTAAGTAGTTTGTCAAATATTTTCGTCTTTACCCCAAAATTAATTGCTAACCGACCCATTAGAAAGGATCAAAGCGAAAATTTGGATCAAAACAGGAAATTTCCACAATTATCAGTTATCAAAAGATACAAACAGGGGGGTCACCCCATTAGAGGCAGCTAAGCATACAGGTAAAAGGTAAAATAAAATACTGTTAGTTTCAAGTTCGGATTCAAGCAAACAAACAGCCAAACAAACGATTAAACAAGCAGACAAGCAACCCAGACAACACATTGTTTTCATTTTCACTTTTCATTTCTAACGGACTAAATTCCTATGTCATTTTCACAGATTAGAAGCTCAGAGACAGTAGTTCACAGATTAGAAGCTCAGAGACAGTAGTACAAAATGTAGGTAGGCCTTAGAACCAAAATATACAGACAAAAACGATCAAAACGCAGCCTACCCATCACATATATCTGCTGACTTATAAATCGTTTGTATACCGCTTTCCCTAAGCCGATTCTGTAGTTTGAGTTTGCTTTGTGAGGTTAGTGAGAACAGGTTTTGAAAACAAAGCAATTAGGAAACTAACCAGGAACCGCACAGATCTGCATAATTCCATACAAAAGCAGTTAGTGCCTGTTCGTGGCAGTTGTGTTTTGATAAAATTTCCTGCCTACAGATAATCTTTCATTACAGTAAATTCCAGAAAACTGTATAAACTAAGCAGAATCTTAGGTTGACTGCTTTCTGAATTTCTGACGTAGCCTTATTTGTCGAGAAAATTAGGTTACTGAATTAGGATAATTGACGTAATAAGGATTATAATTAGCACAATAAAACACTGCAAATATTTAAGTATGTTTAATGTTCAGTACGTAGCTCATAGCTTCGACGCGAATCTTTTCGGCCCATTTCCACAGTTTCTAAAACAATGGAATATAGCAGAGAGTCAGATTCCAAATTAATTATGTTCAGGACAGTGAGGGAATGAAACTAACTATAAACGTTTAGATTTGTAGTGGAGTAAGCAAGCACTCAGCTATCCTGTCGTACCACAAGACTAGCAGTATTATACAGAGTTCAACTTTATGGAATTGTCGATATTTTGCACAATCTACTCATTAATGAAACTACAACTAAGAACAACAAGTTAATGGAATTGAAGGTCGGATCCTCAAATCCAAGGAACATGTTGACTCCTTCAGGCTTCTTAGCTGCCCATAATTGAAACACAGAAGACACACAGAATGAGGATGGCTAAATTTCAAAGCCAATAAATTTACACAGAAAAAGGAATGCAGTAATTTTGAATTATTTCAATTAAATTCTACCATGCTGCTGCGAATATCTCACACTAGCTAACTTTAATACTATACTTTTTCATACCATACCATGTCTTCCAAGTAGTTGTTAAAGTATCAATAACCAGGTCAGGACCTGCAATTATTTCTCTGTTCTCGCTCTCGCTCGAATCTCGCTAGGCTTTGCTTATCCCTCCCCTGCATATCTAGTATATATGTCCCCTGGATGCCGTTCACACAATGGGAGGCTGTGGGGAGCCCTTCCTGTGACCTTTGGGCTTGCGGGTTATCTAACCTCTACTAAGTGCTCTTGCGTATAGCAGTGGACACACAGTGTCTTTCGACGTTCCAAACCTCTAGCGCAGATGGGTGGGATATGCGGGAAAACCTGGTGGTGTGCCCGGTTTTGATTACGTTACGTTACGCTGGTGAACCTGACACCCCACGTTGCAGGGTGCTGGTTGATTCCAGATTAGGGGTCGCCTTTCCGCTGAGAACTCAGCGCGCCCTACTCTTATCGATAAGCTGATTAGGGTTTTTAGCGTGGTTTTCCCCAGTAAGACAGTGCATCCTACATGGGCTTACCAAGTTTACATCTCATTCCGCCGCGCTGTATCCTAAGTTTCTTACACAGGATTACAGGAAACAATGTAGTATCATTCTGGCTAAGGTGAGAATCGAACCTCGCACCGTTCGATCCCAAGTCCAACGCCTTAACCATACAAAACGGGGACATGATCTGAAATTTCACTGTTCCTTTGTGGCAAATAATTTTATCTCGTCAGAGCGGAAGGATAATTCATCCAACCATAGGATAACGTGGGGGGAATGGGGGGGGGGGGGTGCAGACCCCTCCCCAGACCGACGAAAAACGGGTAGACCCCTTCAGCGAAAAGGAAAAAAGGGCATACCCTAATACGTCTAAAATACCGTATTAGACATAAATTTGAAGGGTCGCGAATGCCCCAACCACAGTCACAGTTCCATCTTCATTACACGTACATCCTACTTACGTCTGCCTCTCCTGCTTCCAATGGACAGTTGATATATTGAATTAAAAGCTTGTCTGTGGAACCACCCGGTTGTTTTCTTCTGACGGTGACTGTGACCTTACTCTGGGGATACAATAGTCCCACCGGCTTATCAATGCCAAACCTTTTGTTATCCGTTGATTTAATCTATATGCAGTAAGAGTAAATAAAATACGTAACTACATAGACACAGTATACACTACATATAAATACTTAAACATATATAAGTCAACCCAAGTGTACGAATAGTTACAATTATAGTACAAAAGAAGTCACAAGATTTGTGAAAAGAACCGGTTCGGTTCCGATTTCTAACCTAAACCTTGGTCCAATTGCGACTGCGTCATTTAATCAGCAGAGTCTCGGTGCAGTAAACCGGGCTGTGATAAGCACCTGAGGTCCGGAGTTTTTGGGTCAGTGGTGCTGTAGTGGCACATCTCAGTTCCGTTCGTTCCTTCACTTGAGCTAGTCTTTTTCTGCCTTACTACACTCCTAAACACGGTCTGAAATCAGTAGCCTATAAGTAGAGCTGGGACTTGGACCCGGTAAGTGCGAAGTCTAATTGTGAGACATACCTAGCTTGAATGGCTCCACAATGACCGGAAAATTTGGCCCAAGCTTTTTCGGCTGCAAAATCTTTACACTACCGTAAGTTAAGTGTTAGTGCGTAAGTTAAGCGTAAGTTGCGTAAGTTAAGTTAACTGCGTAAGTTAAGCGTAAGTATGTACTAAGTTTGATGCAAAACTGTTTAATGTTTGAAAGAGTTCCATGCAGTGTAAGCTAAGCTACCAAATCTTCATGTTAATCAATACAACTTTGCCTCATCATCTTTTGCAGTAGGTGCACTAGAGTTTACCGCGTCACTCTTCGAATTATAACTGGTTAACGAGATGGTGTTTACCTTGAAAGCAATCAGTTTTTCTGACAAATTTGTGAGGCAAACTTTTACCAGACGTTCCTCTTTGGCGGAACCCCTAAAATGCAGTTCTTCTTTGGGATCTATTACTAATGAGTCGTCAGGAGTCTCAACCCACATTCTACCAATAAGCAAGAAGTGTTCGAAAAATAATTAGTTATTTTAAATCACGGAACGAAAAGTTAACAGCGAAGCAACTAAAGTGCGCGCAGCAAACCCAACGATTACTGTTTTCAGCCTAAGAAATTTAAATATTGCGTTTATGCCCCCAATCTTTGGATATTTGTATAAGGTGTGCTTCTCTAATACATGGAATAAACATTAACAGCACATATGCTAAATTTTAGTTAAACTAAGAAAACTAGAGTAAGCCAATCACTACTTGCACTTTGGTGAGGAAGTATATTAAGTGACATCTCTCTACCCTTGGCAAAACTGAATTGTGGAGTCTGCAGTCTGATTGGTTGTTCAGATAGCTCCACCCCAACTGGCGTCCATTTTTAAGAAAACGCTGTGCTCCCCCTCCTTCTTTTAGCCGCGATACCAGTTCCTTGTTTTAGATGGGTCGAACATGCATAAACAAAATTTGAGGAGAGCAAAGCCAGCAGCGTCAATCAGGAAAAACCTACTTTCTCTCCCTTTGAATGGAGACAAACTGTGCAAGCTGCCTTTCAGCTTTGCCCTTTACCAGACTAGACTGCCTTTCTACTCCTAATGGCGGGAGCGTTTCTGCAGTCTGATCGATTGTTGGCTCTCCGTTCCTAAGTCGGGGATTATGCAATTTCGAATCGTTTGAATCTGAAAAATTTCTTGCACATTGGTGGGTGATATGTAACTGATATGTTGCTCAAAACACGCAGCATTTTAAGCCTAGTGCAATTCGTTCATTTTTAATGAAATATTGAATCCTTCTATTCCCGTGACTCACTTTGAAAATAAACTACCCTAAAGAAAATGTTTTAATTTCATTTAATGAAGACAGCTGTTATTAATGTTTCAATATTTGCTATGTGTATCGACTGATTGTACTGCTAGTTTATATTTCTGTTACTTGGTTTTGTTTCGGTATGATTTTAAAGGGTAGAATTGATTTAGTACTGTGTTATTGAATTTTCTTATAAAATTTACTAATTCCTCCTTAGCATACGAGACACTAACACGGGGTCCGAGTTTGGGGATCCCGACTCTGTAGGAGGGTCTATCCCGAACGACTTCCAAAATTGTAAAGGGGCAATCCCTAACCTGCAAAACCTAACCTAACCGGCAACCCCTGCAAAAATTGCATTTTTTAACCGTTTTGGCTAAATGCTCCTTAGCTATTTTAATTCTTGCTACACATTCGCCATTCTCAAAGACATCTATGCAATTCAAAATTTTAGTCTTTTAATTATATTTCATCATTGGCTCTGTGAAACAGCTTATGTCATAAAAGTCGTTGTCATGACTAAAAATCATATGCCGCCAGATTTTTCAGATTTCTTCGAACTGTTCGTTCCGGAGTTAGTCGGCGTCAAATCCCGTATGACCATCCATTTCATCGAACGTTATCGAACTGTTCGGAGTGACATTGGGAGTACCTCTATCATATAGACTGTCTATTGTGGCCATCAACGTGGGGCAGTCTGATAGGTGATAGTTGGATCTAGGCGGACAGTTACAGATAATATCGGGAAAGGCGGCGATTATGTTCGGACTGGGCAGACAATCCGCTGTAAACAGTTCCGAATCGTCCAGTAACGGAGCCCGAGCTCCCGATCTGGACGGTCCGATGCTTTCGTCAGGATTACTGTCCACCTGAAGGGGGCTGATCGAATCCGTCTCAGTGGGACTCGTCTTTTCCGGTGGTTTTTCTTCCGCCCTATCCACCAACTGTACTACGTCTTTTGTTACGTTCAACTCCAACTCTGTCATCTGGCAGGAGCAGATTTCGATGAGCGGGATACTTTCAATGCCGACAGAATCGTCTGCACCGGTTCGATCCGGTTCTGTATCAGTTGGGAAGCTGCTTCGACTAAATTTGTCGGGTAAAGTTATGTCACTTTCGGTATGCGTTTTGTCACTCCCCGTACTGCTGATAATTTTATCCGAAAACTGGTTTTCCGGCTGAGTAAAGCTGACAGACGTTGTTGAGCTGCTGTCAAACTCTGCGGCTGTTAGCACAGAGAGTTCTTCATGAAACTTTCGGATTTCCACTGGCGTTGACATGGAATTTTCGGACATTCTAAGATAGCTATGTTCATAAGTTTTGTTCATATTAGTTCGGTTTGAAGACAAAGTTGAGGCGTTGGATTAAATCTCTTTTGGAAAGTTTTTGCTATAGACTTCATTGATATTTCTCGGTGATATTTTTGTAAGAATGCGCAGTTGTGATACTTCCTGTGTTAACAGAATAATTTAAATCAGCTAAAGATAAACAAATATAAGATGGAATGTTACCCACACTTGTCAAGTGCCAAATATGTAAAGCTATAATTATCAATGCCATGTTTGGGGTAGTTCACCCCTCCCCCGTAAACTTGTGGCTCACCCTCTTGATGGGATAACTCACCCCCCCCCAGAATCCGTATTTTTCCGGTTTTTGGGCAGAAAATCAGACAAATCCGGTTTTCCTGCTGCCTTCGGTTAACCTTCCCTCCTCCAGCAAATATCGATCAGCTAAATAGCTATCAGCGATATGCTTTCCTCTCTTGCCCAAGATTTTTTGAAAGGTTTTCACTTCTACTTTGGAGACACGGAGTGGCAGGAAGGTTCTGCAATCTGGCTGCTCTTCAATGCTCAAACCTCAATCAACTGGGAACATTTCCGAATTTTAATAGGATCTTCGGAATCGAGCAAGTCCCACTCTTCGCAATATACCACATTTTTATTCCAGCTGGAGCCGGAATGTATAAAAAGGGTTGTGATGTCTTCAGTGCGTGCTGAGTCATTTCTCCATTTAGGAGTCGTATCTTCAAAACAGGGCTAGCTTAGGGATTTTTTTTGCCTCGGATGTAATATGCAACTTAGTTTCATATTATTTAAGATGTCGCAACGTTTGTCTTTTCGCAG
>JASAND010000602.1:0-22876 GCA_030248195.1 Trissonchulus latispiculum | reverse complement strand
TATGCTTCATTCGGGTGCAGTATTGCTCTGCAAAAACTAATTATGTCCGTATTATGACCAAACATGTAAGCTTATTTACCGTCCGCTAAATCGTTTCACATTGGCTTCTCTAGATAGGTTGGCTGCATCGTACAGACGGGCCAGCTCTCTGCAATTACACAGACTGCAAGCAGTACAACTCGGCGTAACAAATGGCAACTGTTAAAAGAACTTTTAATCTGGATATCTGGCCTTTCGTATAGGGGTGGAGGCGGCATCCAGAAATAGCTTGTGTATTTCTAGGATAGGCTGTGGGAATCGGTAGTCCAAAAGTGCCCGTAAGAATAGGTTTTTGAGAGTGAATTTTTAAAATGGTTTTTTACTTCATTTCTAGCAATTTTAAACTTAATTTTAAGTTAAAATGGTGTAATTTGTAGCTCAGCAGTAAAAACAGCTGTTCCCCCAGACTCCTCCGCACGCAGAAATTTTGGCCTTGGAAAAAGTCAGTTCAAGGAAAACTGTTGAGACCATATTGATAAGGCAAGTACAAATAGAATGGTTATAACTGTTCAACTCAATAACGTTTGAAAAACACCACAAATGTTTATTGTAACCTAAAGTTTATTCTTAAAACGGCAAAATGCAATTCCAAAACAGTAAGTTATCTCTCAGAAACTGTTGTATTTGCATAACACACAACAATACATTGGTTTTTTTGAAGGGATGCATATTCGTTTTTGCAATAAAACCTTTATTCAAATCTTTCATTCTTTTCTTTTTGAAGAACCGACAAGCTTGGCAGAAATATTAAAAATTTTTTAGGGAAAAATAGATAGAAATCTTGGCCGACAAATCGAAATGGGAAGGGGGGGGGGACTGCCCCTGTTTTCTGGGCTTATTCTTGGTGGGGGGGGGCCCATAAACATCCTCCCCCCCAAAAATCGCCCCCCCCCCAAAAAAGTGGGCACCCCTTTTGGCACCAAATTTTGCACTGAAAAAATCGCTCAGAAGGACAAATTTTCAGAAATTTTCCGGCTTCGCCTGAGATATTTACTCAATTTTTGTCCTTTTCAACACTAAGTCTGCTTATTTTTTACATAAAAACCAACTTTTTGTAGTATATGCCAGAAAAATAGCGCTATTTTTAGCATATTTTTCGAAAAATCTTCGCCCCCCCCCTTCAAATTCCTTGCCCCTCGGACTTCTTTTGGGGGCCCCCAAGGAGCTCACTCCAAGAAAAAAATCCCTAGAATAAGAATAAGCCCCCTCTGATTTCACAGAAATCAGTTGACTCACTGAGACAACATAACCAGGACAGGTCTCCCGTCTGCATCCTCATAACACTCTACACTACAAAGTCCAATCTTAATAAGTTCATCTGCTTGTTTCTCCTTGTCCGTCCTATCCCGCCCTGTTTTTGCAAGGATTTCTGGATCCTATATAACCGAAATTAACAGAATACGTAGCCGAATAGAGCACCACAGTAAGACACAATTTTACAGTGAGTAATATGAATGGCATTCGGGCTGATATGTAGATATTATGCAAGAATGAGCAAACCAAATAAATTCAATAAACGTCAGTGTGGAGAAGAAAGAAACAAATAGTTGCCAAGCTGATTTAGAGTGAAATCATAATGTCCACGTCGTTTGATTGTTTAATTTGGCCGAGAGTGCTCCTAGCACACCGTTCCCAACCTATAACTAATCCAACAATCGAAAAGAAACCGATAACAGGAAATTATGAAAACGGCCCAACTCTGCTATCCGACACCCTAGATAATAGTTGTGCAAATCAACTGCACAACTTTTCAAATTTGTGCAGGACTGTCTCAGCTTTAAAATATGCCAAAGGATTAACCCTCACGCTACAATGCAACCGCATATAATGTTAAAGATTTAACGGCGGAATAAAAGAGTTACCTTCGCAAACGGCACCTTGACTTTGGAAAACAACTACAAAGGGGAGGAGGATCGGGTAACTTCAATATTTAGTATAAGTAATGCTGCCTCAAACAAAGTGCTTCATTCCCGAAGGGCCTTGTGTATTTTCCTGTGACATGTTTTCATTTTCAAAGCATAAAAATTAAAGACAAGCTTCAAAATTTGCCAGTTGTGAAATTGATAATTCTATGTATTAATGAGAAAGAAGAAGAAAGTCATGTACCACCGAAGGTCAAAAAAATTCGGACCTCCGGTGGGACTGGAACTCCACGACATTTTGCGCACTAGGCAAACGCTCTGCCGACTGAGCTACGCCTCAGGCACAGTCTCATCAAGCTTTGTCGGAATTCGTGTACCAATGTACATGACTTTCACTACGTGAACCCCCGTAAGTAGAAACAAAGTGGAGGAAGAGCAAGCTCAAGGGCCGTCGCACTTGTTCTACACATATAAAATGTGAAGGAAGATGATACTCTTGTACCACCGCAGGTCCGAAGTGTTCGGACCTCCGGTGGGACTCGAACGCACGAGATTTTGCGCAGTAGGCAAACGCTCTGCCGACTGAGCTACGCCTCAGGCACATCTCATCAAGCCTTGTCGGAATTCGTGTACCAATGTACATGACTTTCACTACGTGAACCCACGTAAGTAGAAACAAAGTGGAGGAAGAGCAAGCTCAAGGGCCGTCGCACTTGTTCTACAGATATAAATGAGAAAGAAGAAGAAAGTCATGTACCACCGAAGGTCCGAAAAATTCGGACCTCCGGTGGGACTCGAACCCACGACATTTTGCGCACTAGGCAAACGCTCTGCCGACTGAGCTACGACTTAAAACTTAAATGTAAAATTCATTATTCCCGAATGGCCTTGTGCTTTTTAAACAGTTCGTCACCCACCGCTTTCGGACGTAACAATGAATAATTTGTTGTTTTTATAGTTACATCAAAGCGGCGTAAATTTGACTTTTTCGCCTATGTTTTACATGTATTTACGCCGGATAATGGCAATATGCCGCTATCCGGCGTAAATATACTGGGTTTTCTCTAGCCCAAAAAAGTGGGGGGATTCCCCCCCCACTTGTGGGGGGGGGTAGACCAAAAGTGGGGGGGAATAAAATGGCTAAAAATGCGGTAAAAATTGCGTGTTTTCTACGTATACTGCTACATCTAAGCTAAAAAGTGCTCAAAAATCAAGATTCAGTACGAAAATAGACGATTTTTAACCAAAAAATTCCGGCGAAGCCGGAAAATTTTTGCAAATTTTGACCAAAAATCCTAAAAATTTGGCATTTTCTGGGCACCTTATAGTGAGTGGGGGGGGAAGCCCAAAAAAGTGGGGGGGAACGAGAGTGGGGGGAAGGGGTCGAGTGGGGGGGTTCCCCACCCCCCCCCACCCCTCAGCGAAAAACCCAGATATGAAAACCTGAGAAATTTCAGAGTTACGCCAGAGCGGCGTAAATTTGACTTTTTCGCCTATGTTTTACATGTATTTACGCCGGATAACGGTAATATACCGCTATCCGGCGTAAATATGAAAAATTGAGAATTTCACAGTTACGCCAGAGCGGCGTAAGTTGGACTTTTTGGCCTATCTTTTACATGTATTTATGCCGGATAACGGTAATGTACGCTATTCGGTAGATATGAAAAATTAAGAATTTTCATTTAAGCCAGAGCAGCATAAGTTTAAATTCTTCGATGGTAGGCTATTCACGACAGTCACTGAAAAAACACAAGGCCCTTCGGGAATGAAGAAATTTGCTTTTTAAGGTTATCTCGCTACTGCGGATGTATGCTTATGTATGTATGTCTTTGCTGTTCCATGATGTTTGATAAGGAGATAGCCCTTTGGGAATGAAGGACTTCGTTAGTTGAGGCATTATGAATGATGTGCTGCTGTAAATGGTTGCTATCAAGTGCAATCATAAAAAGGTGCCGGTTAGCAGTTTCGTTGATTTTATAAAATAACGTGCAGCAAGCTAATTGGTTGCTTCATAGTATTCCAGGTTGTGCACATTAGTTATTTTTAAAGTTCAGATCATGCTGCACAATTTTGAAAAGTTGCGCAGTGGATTTGCGCAACTATTAGCTAGGGTTGCCGGATAGCAGAGTTGGGCCATGAAAACTAACCATTTATCCCCTATATTATAGTACGTTTTTCATCCGACCAGTGCTATCAACCTTCACTAGCTAGGCATTTGAAATTTACCAAAGAATAAAGAAACTAGGAGAAATTTTAAAGAAGGACGATTGATCGAAGTCCTTCACTAGAATTCATCCTAAATACATACCTGTTCCTTTAGTATCAAGGCCACAACTTTCAATGTTAGCAACATAAAGTCCCGCTCTGAATTACACATATAGATTAGCAGATCCAATAGACCGGACAGATGCATCTGGTAGACCAGCTGATCATGAGTATTTAGATCAGTTTTCAAACGCTAAAGCAAGGAAATATTACAAAGCTTACAGTAGTAATATATTTTTAATAGGAGAATTTCCTTCTAGAACTCAAACTCAATTTTTAGCACAGTAGCAGTGTAATGTAGAAAACAGGCTATTTTCACTTTATTTTTTGCTATTTTGGCAATTTTAGACGGTTTTGGACCCCCTACTTTTTGCCTAGAGAACACCCAGGAAGTAATACGAAAAGTTGAGATATAGACTTACACCACTGTCAGAGGCAGGAGGCGGAACATGCAGGATGTTGTACAAAAGCAACATTATTCGCTCCAAGGTCACACGATCTTCTTCTGGTCGTTGTGTCCATTCCTAAACGCTAAATATGCATGTGCAGAAAGTCAAAACCATAACCAAACACGGGTTTAATTTAGTGGGGAGGCGAGAGACCACCTACACTTTTCGGGTCCCCACTATTCTGACCTTCCCTTCCACTCATCGTGCAGGTGTCCAGAAAGTGCTAAATTTTAAGGATGTTTGGTCAAAATTCAAAACTTTTACAGTTTAGCAGCAATTTTTTTGTTTAGAATCATCTGTTTTGATCCTAAAACTGAACTTTAGAGCACGGGCGATTTCTTATCACATTAGGTCTCTACATATCGCCCTCACCACCACATTTTCAACTTAAGGGAGGGGTCGCTTTGGGTCAAAATCGATAGACACGGATTTCGCTCTATTTCACACACAATACTGGCTTTTTCCTAGGCAAAACTTTATGGGGGGGGAAGTCGGGGGGGGGGGGGGGAGGTCGGGTCCCTCCCCCCAGGTCTGGGGGGGGGGCTCGGATTTCTGGGGGGAGGAAAAATTTTGAAAAAATGCCTAAAAATAGCTATTTTTTGCTGCTGAGCTAAAAATTAACTATTTTTAACTTAAATTTAAGCTTAAAATAGCTAAAAAAATGCTTAAAATGGGTAAAAATCCGGCGAAGCCGGAAAAAAAATTTCAAAATTTGCCCTTAAAACCCTATTTTTCTGGGCACTTTAGGGTGGGGGTTCTGGGGGGGGGAAGGCCCGAATCCTGGGGGGGGGGGGGCGACCCAAGTCTGGCGGGGGGCGAATTTCTGGGGGGCCCCACCCCCCCTGTAGGAAAAAGTCTGCAATATGTTCTCAAAAACAAGACAAAAAAGTAGAGTTCGAAATCAGACTATGGCAGAGATATACAGCTATAAAGTTGGAAAACTTGAAAATCACTGTGATTTGCCCTCCAAGGTCATGTTGAGACAGAACGGTAGCGAAATTTGGGTCAACTTATATTGCAAAGTAATTTTTTAGGTTGGCTAATATTTTAATGCTAAAACCACTCCGGGATATCCAGCCACTCGTTCACAGTACATTCTTCAATTGTGAACTGAGCCTTTTTTCATCTAACTGTGCCCTGAAAGTTTAACTTGCTCTAACCTTCGGATACTACATTTCCGACACATAGTTCTATTAGAAAAGTTGTTCAGCTCGTCAGTAGCTATCGAATGATACCCAATTTATCTATATTTTGGGAATTTCAAAAATTGACTTTTGTGACCTATAAGAGATCAAAGGAGCCGACACGACAGAAAAGTTCTACCTTGAAGCATTAGCCTATGCCATAATATCTGGCAGGCATTAGAGTTTTATGTACCAATTTTGGTGACTTTCGAGTGGGTAACGAGTGAGAAATTATTAAAAGAACGTGAAAATTCAGAAAAATGATAATTTTTGGCAAAATTAGCAGATTTTGTGGCAAGTTTTTTGAGAGCACTACAAACGGTAGAAATTTGCAACTACTGTCATACCAATTCTGCGTATGCGTAGAGTACAACCAGGGGGCGTATCCAGGATTTTGAAAAGGAGGGGGTTTTAACTAAAATTTACTGAAAAGGAGGGTTTTGAGAACAATTTATACCTTTTGTAATGGAGTATTGATAAAAGTTAACCCAAAAGAAGGGGGTTTCAAACCCCCAAAACCCTCCCCTTCCTGGATACGCCCATGAGTGCAACTATCTATAAGCTATTTCTGTAGCTTTTGCCAATCGTGCAGGAGAGGCGAAAATGTTTTGCTGGTCATATTTTTCGTGGTACAAAAGCACCGATTTTCCAAAATTTTGACTTTTAAAATTCGCCAAAAATCCGACACTCAACAGAATTGTTCCAGAAGGGTTATTTGCATTCTCTGGTATCCCCTAACATGTATAACAAGGTTGCAGCACTGTATCTTGCATACAGCGAAAAATTTTCTGCCACAATATTTTTAACCTAACTTTTTCATTTTCCTATGTTTAACACATGTCGAGGTCACCTTTGAGATTCACTCCCATTTGCGCGCAAGTCCCATTTGCGCGCAGTGATTCACGATTGCGCGCACCTCACTAAAAATTCAGAGGGTCCCATTTGCGCGCGCACCAATTTGACCTCTATTCTTGGGTTGACCTTACGGTAGTCCCATTTGCGCGCAATACATACTGACAGAATGTTCAGCAGGCATAACTATTGGAAGGAATTTTGTAAGCTTATGAAAATAAATTAATGTTCTTCGCAGAAACGCACTAACAGTTGCACTACGTGACAGTGATAAAATTATAAATTTATTTTATAAAGCCAAAATAATAATGTTGATTCGAAAAGTTCCGGCGTGGTAGCCGATCAAACTGCGTTTTTAAGTAAAAATGTTTGGGTAAAGGGTCTTTCCCATTATCCCCCCCATAGCTTCGTTGAAGTACTGAAGATGCACACTTTGACGGATTGAGTTGAAATTTGGTAGGGGTAGGTTTTCGGACCAGCTGATTTCAAAAATGCAAAAATTTTAAACTTTTAAAAAATTTTAAAAATTTTAAAATTTTAGTTTGGTAAGGGGGGATCAAGAGGAACCGAAAAAATCAAAAAATCAAAAAACCAAAATCATAGGTTACAGAGCTTAGTGTAATTCTTCAAGGTAAAATATACAGTCCATGACTAATCCAATCTTCATCCTTTTGATCATTTAATTAAATGTTGTTAATCTCTGAAATATCGTTTTTCATACTTTGAATGGAAGTGGTTTTAAGCGCAATGAGGATGTGCGCGCAAACGGGACTCCTTACATCAGATTTAAACAATACATAATTGACACAGTGCGCGCAAACGAAACTTGCGCGCAAATGGGACTGACTTAAATGAAAACTTTAATTTGTGCGCGCAAATGGGACTCCACCACCTTTGAAGGGCTCTACAGAACTATTGAAGCAATACTTGTTTAGGTACTTGTTTAGGTAGAAAGCCGGAGGCTTATCGTAGCATGGTCCTCAGTTCTTTCGCACATCTCCTCTTGAATTCGTCGTGTGGTGGCGAAGGTGGTTTCATTGTGGAGCTGGTTCCAGAGCCGGGAAAACTTAGGGAGGTAGGAGTTGAGGTGAGAAGACGTTCGGGATTTGGGAATGGTCAAGGATCGCAGGTTTAGAGCCTCATTAGTTCTGGTTGTGCGTAGCACGCTTAGAAAGCTGGGACGGATGGAGCGAGAGACAGCAGAGGGAGCCGTCCCATCGACTACAGTACAGCTCAAAAAAACTTTATTTTTTTGCGAAGTTCGCCTTTTTTGCGAACTTCGCGAACTTGGTGAAATTTCGCCAAATTTCGCGAACTTCGCGAAGAATTTTTCGCGATGTTTCGCGAAGTTTTTTCAGTCAGCTAATTGAGGGGTTTTCTCCATAGTAAAAATAAAAAGTTGAGAGGGCAAGCAAAATTTCAATTTTGTTTTGATTCAAATCCAAACTTCACGAATTTCGCGAACTTCTCCAAATTTCGCGAACTTCGCGAAGGATTTTCGCGAAGTTGTTAGTATTAATAGTGAAAAGCCCGGTAACCAGTTTCAACCTCTTCCAAGAATTCGGGTGTTATCTGGAATGAAGGAAAGCAGCATGGAACTAGTAACAAAAATGCCCTAACGGTAATTGCTAAAGGGGAGAATAGGGAAATGCTGCTAAAGCGGAAAAATGCCAATAGTTTCGTGCATGCAGATTAAGGTCTGCTCAGCGCCTAAAATGATTGAAACCAGCTTTTTGGTGCAGAATAGGGAATCTAGCCAGCGCCTGAAATGATTGAAACCAGCTCTTTGGTGCAGAATACGGAATCTAGTCAGCGCCTAAAATGATTGAAACCAGCGTCTGGGGTGGAATAGGCGCCTCTCGCCATCCACCCTATTCGCGTGAAATGCTCAGATACGTACTCAATCGCAATGGCGTAAGTATAATACATTGGTTTGAGAAGGCTTATGAGATAACTTGTGAGTCGAAATGATAAAGTAATTCCGCACAAAGAGCACAAAGGGTGCGGCGCCGCGTAGGGACATAGAAATCTAAAGAGCAGGCTCTTATATGCGAACTTGCGAACGCAAATGAGTGTTTAATGCAGTTCTCCGATCGGTTGCCGATATTTGGGGGGGGGGCAGCGGCGCGCGTGGGGACACAAAGATTTAAATAGCAGGCTCTTAAATGCGAATTTGAGAACGCATATGAGTGAATAACGAAATATTATGAATGGCTGATAATGTGCTGAAGGGGGGGTAGCGGCACCGCGTGGGGACGCAGAGATTTAAATAGCAGGCTCTTATATATATGCGAATTTGTGAACGCAACTGAGTGTGTAATTCAGATGTCTGATAGTTTGCCGGTCTTTTGGGGGGGGGGGTCAGCCGCGAGCGTGGGGAAAAATAGATTAAAAAAGCAGGGACTAAATTGGCAATTTGAGAACGCAAATGTGTGTAACGCAATTTTCTGAATGGCTGATAATGTGCGGAAGGGGGGCGGGGAGGTAGCGGCGCCGCATAGGGACACAGAGATTTAAATAGCAGGCTCTTAAATGCGAATTTGAGAACGCAAATGAGTGTTTAACGCAATTTTCTGAATGGCTGATGATGTGCGGAAGGGGTGGGGGTAGCGGCGCCGCGTGGGGACGCAGAGATTTAAATAGCAGGCTCTTATATATATATATATATATATATGCGAATTTGTGAACGCAAATGAGTGTTTAATGCAGTTCTCTGATCGGTAGCCGATATTTGGGGGGGGGCAGCGGCAAGCGTGGGGACATAGAAATCTAAATAGCAGGCTCTTTTATGCAAATTTAAGCCACTTTTGCCTGATACCAAACTTAGAAAATTTTTAAAACACCGATTTTGGACCGGTCCGGACCCTAGTCAGGGCGCCACAGGCCGCTGGGACCACGTTGGAGGGGTCCTCCAATGAGAAAAAATGTTCGCCTCTCCAAGGGCTTTCATTTGATACCAAACATGGCCACTTTTGGAAAAATCGATTTTCGACCAGTGCGGACCCTGGTCAGGGCGCCACAGGCCACTGGGGCCACTTCGGAGGGGACCCCCAATGAGAAAAAATATTCGCCTCACCAAGGGCTTTCATTTGATACCAAAGTTGGAAATTTTTTAAAAAATCGATTTTCGACCAGTCCTGACCCTGGTCAGGACGCCACAGGCCGCTGGGGCCACTTTGGAGGGCTCCTCCAATTAGAAAAAATGTTCGCCTCACCAAAGGCTTTCATTTCAGAACAATAAAGAGTCAAAACAGACACCAGTCCACGGATCCACGGGGGATACACAGATATCAATGAGAATAGGAAAATATCAAAACGTGGACACCCAGAAATCTAACCAACCTTATTCACGCGACCGGTTTCGAGACCGGTGTGGTCCCTTCGTCAGGCGACTCCTGGCTATTACTCGCTGCAAACGTTCCTGGGGGGCTATAGGATTCCTTATTCGAATGGGAGGGTAGGCGACAGGCTCGGGAGACAGGGGGCACTCTGGGCACTTCCTGGAGGAAGGGGGGCACGTAGGGAATTTCCTGGAGGAAGGGGGGCACGTAGGGAACTTCCGGGAGGAAGGGGGGCACGCTGGGCACTTCCTGGAGGAAGGGGGACCTGGGAAGGCTGGGGGGCGCTGCTGTGTTCGGTAGAATGGATGCTAACAATGTCAGACTCGGAAGGTGGGGACTTGTTGAAACGTAGGATATGTTCCCAATTTAAATTGAGAGGATAGTCCGTACAAAGCTGGCTAATCCACCGTTTTTCTTTCTTCTTTCTGATGGTCTCGTCCGTTGCAGAATCAATAACAGAGACCAGTAAGTCGGTTAAATCATGACAATGATCTCTGAAATCACAAGAGAGCGGTTTGTTAGCATCCATTCTACGAATATCATATCTGTGTCCGTTAAAGCGCAGGGACAGTGAGTTTCCTGTTTCCCCAACGTACTGGGAGCTGCATCCTTTGATTTCCGCTAGATATACAATTCCCGCACTCCTGCAGTCAAAATTGCCCCTGACCCTGTACTCTAGGCCAGTCACAGAGCTTCTGATGATGGAGCCATATTTGATGTTAGGACAGAGGGCGCAGTTTCGGCGGCCACATTTAAAAGTCCCTAGTTCGTCGGGTCCGGGCCGCACTGCTATATCCATGGAGCCGGGAGGTGGTAATCGGGCCCTCACAAAGATATCCCTCAGCTTACGCGGAGGTCGCCAAAATAAATTAATCTTGACATTGAGGCCGCTCAGAAAATGTTCATGACGTTTCAAAATATCAGTAACACAGTTAAGATCCGGGTGATACGGCAAAATAAGGAAAAATGACTTGGGTTCGCCATCGGGGTCAGGCTGGGTCTTGGGGGCTAGCAAATCGGGTCGGTTGAAGGACAGAGCTTTAGTATTATATTGTGCACCTTCCCTCTTGGGTAGCCCCTCTTGACCAGGTCTTCCTTCAGCTGAAGGCACCGTAGTTTCGCCACATCAGATTCTGAACAGATGCGGCAAATTCTGAGAGCCTGGCTGTAGGCAATCGGCAGCTTGTGCTGTACCGGATGGCAGGACCCAAAATGAAGGTATTGCCTGGTGTCGGTAGGCTTAACGTAAAGATCAGTCACAATTTTCCCATTCCTTATTTCTACGGATACGTCTAGAAAATTTACTTTGGTTTCGCCATAATTCACCTCCAGCTTAATGCTTGGGATCAGATTGTTGGCCAGTTCCATGAAGTTTTCAAGACTCTCACGGGAGCCTTCCCAGACAATGAAAATGTCGTCGATATATCTCCACCACGCCAAAGGTTTGCGGCCCGCGAGAGCAAATAATTTCTTTTCAAAGGCATATCCCATGAAGATATTTGCATAGCTGGGGGCCATTTTAGTGCCCATAGCGGTTCCATCTTTCTGGGTATAATACTCGCCGTTAAATTCGAAGATGTTGTGAGTAAGAACGAGGTCGGCCAGCTCCAAAATCATGTCAGTAGGATATCCAGGGTTGTTCCTACCTCAGCAGAGCTTCTCTGCAGGCTTCCAAACCAAGACGACGGGGAATGTTGGTGTATAGACTCGCCACATCAGCCGTTGCTAATATGCAGCCCGGGGAAACGTTCAAGGACATTAATTTCCGCAAAAAATCGGTGGTATCCATGATAAATGAGGGAATCTGCTTGACTAAGGGCTTAAGATTAGAGTCCACGAATCCACTGATTTTCTCGGTGGGGCAACCATTGGCAGAGACAATGGGCCTTCCCGGACAAGGAATCTTTTCCTTGTGGATTTTGGGAAGCAGATAGAAGCGGGCTGGCTTCGCATTTGTCGGCGTTAGTTTTTCCAACAGCTCGACACTGATTGCCTGTCGATAATGCCATTTCTCGATCTGACTGGCTATGGCATGACATACAATTTCGGTTCTGTCGCCGCTATCCTTCTGATAGGTAACTAGGGACTTTTAAATGTGGCCGCCGAAACTGCGCCCTCTGTCCTAACATCAAATATGGCTCCATCATCAGAAGCTCTGTGACTGGCCTAGAGTACAGGGTCAGGGGCAATTTTGACTGCAGGAGTGCGGGAATTGTATATCTAGCGGAAATCAAAGGATGCAGCTCCCAGTACGTTGGGGAAACAGGAAACTCACTGTCCCTGCGCTTTAACGGACACAGATATGATATTCGTAGAATGGATGCTAACAAACCGCTCTCTTGTGATTTCAGAGATCATTGTCATGATTTAACCGACTTACTGGTCTCTGTTATTGATTCTGCAACGGACGAGACCATCAGAAAGAAGAAAGAAAAACGGTGGATTAGCCAGCTTTGTACGGACTATCCTCTCAATTTAAATTGGGAACATATCCTACGTTTCAACAAGTCCCCACCTTCCGAGTCTGACATTGTTAGCATCCATTCTACCGAACACAGCAGCGCCCCCCCAGCCTTCCCAGGCCCCCCTTCCTCCAGGAAGTGCCCAGCGTGCCCCCCTTCCTCCCGGAAGTTCCCTACGTGCCCCCCTTCCTCCAGGAAGTTCCCTACGTGCCCCCCTTCCTCCAGGAAGTGCCCAGAGTGCCCCCTGTCTCCCGAGCCTGTCGCCTACCCTCCCATTCGAATAAGGAATCCTATAGCCCCCCAGGAACGTTTGCAGCGAGTAATAGCCAGGAGTCGCCTGACGAAGGGACCACACCGGTCTCGAAACCGGTCGCGTGAATAAGGTTGGTTAGATTTCTGGGTGTCCACGTTTTGATATTTTCCTATTCTCATTGATATCTGTGTATCCCCCGTGGATCCGTGGACTGGTGTCTGTTTTGACTCTTTATTGTTCTGAAATGAAAGCCTTTGGTGAGGCGAACATTTTTTCTAATTGGAGGAGCCCTCCAAAGTGGCCCCAGCGGCCTGTGGCGTCCTGACCAGGGTCAGGACTGGTCGAAAATCGATTTTTTAAAAAATTTCCAACTTTGGTATCAAATGAAAGCCCTTGGTGAGGCGAATATTTTTTCTCATTGGGGGACCCCTCCGAAGTGGCCCCAGTGGCCTGTGGCGCCCTGACCAGGGTCCGCACTGGTCGAAAATCGATTTTTCCAAAAGTGGCCATGTTTGGTATCAAATGAAAGCCCTTGGAGAGGCGAACATTTTTTCTCATTGGAGGACCCCTCCAACGTGGTCCCAGCGGCCTGTGGCGCCCTGACTAGGGTCCGGACCGGTCCAAAATCGGTGTTTTAAAAATTTTCTAAGTTTGGTATCAGGCAAAAGTGGCTTAAATTTGCATAAAAGAGCCTGCTATTTAGATTTCTATGTCCCCACGCTTGCCGCTGCCCCCCCCCCAAATATCGGCTACCGATCAGAGAACTGCATTAAACACTCATTTGCGTTCACAAATTCGCATATATATATATATATATATATAAGAGCCTGCTATTTAAATCTCTGCGTCCCCACGCGGCGCCGCTACCCCCACCCCTTCCGCACATCATCAGCCATTCAGAAAATTGCGTTAAACACTCATTTGCGTTCTCAAATTCGCATTTAAGAGCCTGCTATTTAAATCTCTGTGTCCCTATGCGGCGCCGCTACCTCCCCGCCCCCCTTCCGCACATTATCAGCCATTCAGAAAATTGCGTTACACACTCATTTGCGTTCTCAAATTCGCATTTAAGAGCCTGCTATTTAAATCTCTATGTCCCCACGCTCGCCGCTGCCCCCCCCCCCCCAAATACCGGCAACCGATCAGACAACTGCATTAAACACTCATTTGCGTTCACAAATTCGCATATATATAAGAGCCTGCTATTTAAATCTCTGCGTCCCCACGCGGTGCCGCTACCCCCCCCCCTTCCGCACATTATCAGCCATTCAGAATATTGCGTTAAACACTCATTTGCGTTCTCAAATTCGCATTTAAGAGCCTGCTATTTAAATCTTTGTGTCCCCACGCGCGCCGCTGCCCCCCCCCAAATATCGGCAACCGATCGGAGAACTGCATTAAACACTCATTTGCGTTCGCAAGTTCGCATATAAGAGCCTGCTCTTTAGATTTCTATGTCCCTACGCGGCGCCGCACCCTTTGTGCTCTTTGTGCGGAATTACTTTATCATTTCGACTCACAAGTTATCTCATAAGCCTTCTCAAACCAATGTATTATACTTACGCCATTGCGATTGAGTACGTATCTGAGCATTTCACGCGAATAGGGTGGATGGCGAGAGGCGCCTATTCCACCCCAGACGCTGGTTTCAATCATTTTAGGCGCTGACTAGATTCCGTATTCTGCACCAAAGAGCTGGTTTCAATCATTTCAGGCGCTGGCTAGATTCCCTATTCTGCACCAAAAAGCTGGTTTCAATCATTTTAGGCGCTGAGCAGACCTTAATCTGCATGCACGAAACTATTGGCATTTTTCCGCTTTAGCAGCATTTCCCTATTCTCCCCTTTAGCAATTACCGTTAGGGCATTTTTGTTACTAGTTCCATGCTGCTTTCCTTCATTCCAGATAACACCCGAATTCTTGGAAGAGGTTGAAACTGGTTACCGGGCTTTTCACTATTAATACTAACAACTTCGCGAAAATCCTTCGCGAAGTTCGCGAAATTTGGAGAAGTTCGCGAAATTCGTGAAGTTTGGATTTGAATCAAAACAAAATTGAAATTTTGCTTGCCCTCTCAACTTTTTATTTTTACTATGGAGAAAACCCCTCAATTAGCTAACTGAAAAAACTTCGCGAAACATCGCGAAAAATTCTTCGCGAAGTTCGCGAAATTTGGCGAAATTTCACCAAGTTCGCGAAGTTCGCAAAAAAGGCGAACTTCGCAAAAAAATAAAGTTTTTTTGAGCTGTACTGTAGTCGATGGGACGGCTCCCTCTGCTGTCTCTCGCTCCATCCGTCCCAGCTTTCTAAGCGTGCTACGCACAACCAGAACTAATGAGGCTCTAAACCTGCGATCCTTGACCATTCCCAAATCCCGAACGTCTTCTCACCTCAACTCCTACCTCCCTAAGTTTTCCCGGCTCTGGAACCAGCTCCACAATGAAACCACCTTCGCCACCACACGACGAATTCAAGAGGAGATGTGCGAAAGAACTGAGGACCATGCTACGATAAGCCTCCGGCTTTCTACCTAAACAAGTACCTAAACAAGTATTGCTTCAATAGTTCTGTAGAGCCCTTCAAAGGTGGTGGAGTCCCATTTGCGCGCACAAATTAAAGTTTTCATTTAAGTCAGTCCCATTTGCGCGCAAGTTTCGTTTGCGCGCACTGTGTCAATTATGTATTGTTTAAATCTGATGTAAGGAGTCCCGTTTGCGCGCACATCCTCATTGCGCTTAAAACCACTTCCATTCAAAGTATGAAAAACGATATTTCAGAGATTAACAACATTTAATTAAATGATCAAAAGGATGAAGATTGGATTAGTCATGGACTGTATATTTTACCTTGAAGAATTACACTAAGCTCTGTAACCTATGATTTTGGTTTTTTGATTTTTTTGATTTTTTCGGTTCCTCTTGATCCCCCCTACCAAACTAAAATTTTAAAATTTTTAAAATTTTTTAAAAGTTTAAAATTTTTGCATTTTTGAAATCAGCTGGTCCGAAAACCTACCCCTACCAAATTTCAACTCAATCCGTCAAAGTGTGCATCTTCAGTACTTCAACGAAGCTATGGGGGGGATAATGGGAAAGACCCTTTACCCAAACATTTTTACTTAAAAACGCAGTTTGATCGGCTACCACGCCGGAACTTTTCGAATCAACATTATTATTTTGGCTTTATAAAATAAATTTATAATTTTATCACTGTCACGTAGTGCAACTGTTAGTGCGTTTCTGCGAAGAACATTAATTTATTTTCATAAGCTTACAAAATTCCTTCCAATAGTTATGCCTGCTGAACATTCTGTCAGTATGTATTGCGCGCAAATGGGACTACCGTAAGGTCAACCCAAGAATAGAGGTCAAATTGGTGCGCGCGCAAATGGGACCCTCTGAATTTTTAGTGAGGTGCGCGCAATCGTGAATCACTGCGCGCAAATGGGACTTGCGCGCAAATGGGAGTGAATCTCAAAGGTGACCTCGACATGTGTTAAACATAGGAAAATGAAAAAGTTAGGTTAAAAAGATTGTGGCAGAAAATTTTTCGCTGTATGCAAGATACAGTGCTGCAACCTTGTTATACATGTTAGGGGATACCAGAGAATGCAAATAACCCTTCTGGAACAATTCTGTTGAGTGTCGGATTTTTGGCGAATTTTAAAAGTCAAAATTTTGGAAAATCGGTGCTTTTGTACCACGAAAAATATGACCAGCAAAACATTTTCGCCTCTCCTGCACGATTGGCAAAAGCTACAGAAATAGCTTATAGATAGTTGCACTCATGGGCGTATCCAGGAAGGGGAGGGTTTTGGGGGTTTGAAACCCCCTTCTTTTGGGTTAACTTTTATCAATACTCCATTACAAAAGGTATAAATTGTTCTCAAAACCCTCCTTTTCAGTAAATTTTAGTTAAAACCCCCCTCCTTTTCAAAATCCTGGATACGCCCCCTGGTTGTACTCTACGCATACGCAGAATTGGTATGACAGTAGTTGCAAATTTCTACCGTTTGTAGTGCTCTCAAAAAACTTGCCACAAAATCTGCTAATTTTGCCAAAAATTATCATTTTTCTGAATTTTCACGTTCTTTTAATAATTTCTCACTCGTTACCCACTCGAAAGTCACCAAAATTGGTACATAAAACTCTAATGCCTGCCAGATATTATGGCATAGGCTAATGCTTCAAGGTAGAACTTTTCTGTCGTGTCGGCTCCTTTGATCTCTTATAGGTCACAAAAGTCAATTTTTGAAATTCCCAAAATATAGATAAATTGGGTATCATTCGATAGCTACTGACGAGCTGAACAACTTTTCTAATAGAACTATGTGTCGGAAATGTAGTATCCGAAGGTTAGAGCAAGTTAAACTTTCAGGGCACAGTTAGATGAAAAAGGCTCAGTTCACAATTGAAGAATGTACTGTGAACGAGTGGCTGGATATCCCGGAGTGGTTTTAGCATTAAAATATTAGCCAACCTAAAAAATTACTTTGCAATATAAGTTGACCCAAATTTCGCTACCGTTCTGTCTCAACATGACCTTGGAGGGCAAATCACAGTGATTTTCAAGTTTTCCAACTTTATAGCTGTATATCTCTGCCATAGTCTGATTTCGAACTCTACTTTTTTGTCTTGTTTTTGAGAACATATTGCAGACTTTTTCCTACAGGGGGGTGGGGCCCCCAGAAATTCGCCCCCCGCCACACTTGGGTCGCCCCCCCCCCCCAGGATTCGGGCCTTCCCCCCCCAGAACCCCCACCCTAAAGTGCCCAGAAAAATAGGGTTTTAAGGGCAAATTTTGAAATTTTTTCCGGCTTCGCCGGATTTTTACCCATTTTAAGCATTTTTTAGCTATTTTAAGCTTAAATTTAAGTTAAAAATAGTTAATTTTTAGCTCAGCAGCAAAAAATAGCTATTTTTAGGCATTTTTTCAAAATTGTTCCTCCCCCCAGAAATCCGAGCCCCCCCCCAGACCTGGGGGGAGGGACCCGACCACCCCCCCCCGACGTCCCCCCCACACACTGTTGCCATGGAAAAAGCCAGTATTGTGTGTGAAATAGAGCGAAATCCGTGTCTATCGATTTTGACCCAAAGCGACCCCTCCCTTAAGTTGAAAAAGTGGTGGTGAGGGCGAAATGTAGAGACCTAATGTGATAAGAAATCGCCCGTGCTCTAAAGTTCAGTTTTAGGATCAAAACAGATGATTCTAAACTAAAAAATTGCTGCGAAACTGTAAAAGTTTTGAATTTTGACCAAACATCCTTAAAATTTAGCACTTTCTGGACACCTGCACGATGAGTGGAAGGGAAGGTCAGAATAGTGGGGGGACCCGAAAAGTGTAGGTGGTCTCTCGCCTCCCCACTAAATTAAACCCGGGTTTGGTTATGGTTTTGACTTTCTGCACATGCATATTTAGCGTTTAGGAATGGACACAACGACCAGAAGAAGATCGTGTGACCTTGGAGCGAATAATGTTGCTTTTGTACAACATCCTGCATGTTCCGCCTCCTGCCTCTGACAGTGGTGTAAGTCTATATCTCAACTTTTCGTATTACTTCCTGGGTGTTCTCTAGGCAAAAAGTAGGGGGTCCAAAACCGTCTAAAATTGCCAAAATAGCAAAAAATAAAGTGAAAATAGCCTGTTTTCTACATTACACTGCTACTGTGCTAAAAATTGAGTTTGAGTTCTAGAAGGAAATTCTCCTATTAAAAATATATTACTACTGTAAGCTTTGTAATATTTCCTTGCTTTAGCGTTTGAAAACTGATCTAAATACTCATGATCAGCTGGTCTACCAGATGCATCTGTCCGGTCTATTGGATCTGCTAATCTATATGTGTAATTCAGAGCGGGACTTTATGTTGCTAACATTGAAAGTTGTGGCCTTGATACTAAAGGAACAGGTATGTATTTAGGATGAATTCTAGTGAAGGACTTCAATCAATCGTCCTTCTTTAAAATTTCTCCTAGTTTCTTTATTCTTTGGTAAATTTCAAATGCCTAGCTAGTGAAGGTTGATAGCACTGGTCGGATGAAAAACGTACTATAATATAGGGGATAAATGGTTAGTTTTCATGGCCCAACTCTGCTATCCGGCACCCTAGCTAATAGTTGTGCAAATCTACTGCACAACTTTTCAAATTTGTGCAGCATTATCCGAACTTTGAAAATAACTAATGTTCACAACCTGGAATACTATGAAGCAATCAGTTAGCTGGCTGCAAGTTATTTTATAAAATTAACGAAACTGCTATCCGGCACCTTTTTATGATTGCACTTGATAGCAACCATTTACAGTGCACATAATTCAAAATACCTCAACTAACGAAGTCCTTCATTCCCGAAGAGCTATCTCCTTATTAAACATCATGGAACAGCAAAGACATACATACATAAGCATACATCCGCAGTAGCGAGATAACCTTAAAAAGCAAATTTCTTCATTCCCGAAGGGCCTTGTGTTTTTTCAGTGACTGTCGTGAATAGCCTACCATCGAAGAATTTAAACTTATGCTGCTCTGGCTTAAATGAAAATTCTTAATTTTTCATATCTACCGAATAGCGTACATTACCGTTATCCGGCATAAATACATGTAAAAGATAGGCCAAAAAGTCCAACTTACGCCGCTCTGGCGTAACTGTGAAAATTCTCAATTTTTCATATTTACGCCGGATAGCGGTATATTACCGTTATCCGGCGTAAATACATGTAAAACATAGGCGAAAAAGTCAAATTTACGCCGCTCTGGCGTAACTCTGAAATTTCTCAGGTTTTCATCTCTGGGTTTGCTTTAGTGGGGGGGGGGTGGGGGGGACCCCCCCACTCGACCCCTTCCCCCCCACTCGTTCCCCCCCCACTTTTTTGGGCTTCCCCCCCCCCACTCACTATAAGGTGCCCAGGAAATGCCAAATTTTTAGGATTTTTGGTCAAAATTTTCAAAAATTTTCCGGCTTCGCCGGAATTTTTTGGTTAAAAATCGTCTATTTTGGTACTAAATCTTGATTTTTGAGCACTTTTTAGCTTAGATGTAGCAGTATACGTAGAAAACACGCAATTTTTACCGCATTTTTAGCATTTTTAGCCCATTTTATCCCCCCCCCCTTTTGGTCTTCCCCCCCACAAGTGGGGGGGGGGAATCCCCCCCCACTTTTTTGGGCTAGAGAAAACCCAGCATATTTACGCCGGATAGCGGCATATTACCGTTATCCGGCGTAAATACATGTAAAACATAGGCGAAAAAGTCAAATTTACGCCGCTTTGATGTAACTATAAAAACAACAAATTTTTCATTGTTACGTCCGATAGCGGTGGGTGACGAACTGTTTAAAAAGCACAAGGCCATTCGGGAATAATGAATTTTACATTTAAGTTTTAAGTCGTAGCTCAGTCGGCAGAGCGTTTGCCTAGTGCGCAAAATGTCGTGGGTTCGAGTCCCACCGGAGGTCCGAATTTTTCGGACCTTCGGTGGTACATGACTTTCTTCTTCTTTCTCATTTATATCTGTAGAACAAGTGCGACGGCCCTTGAGCTTGCTCTTCCTCCACTTTGTTTCTACTTACGTGGGTTCACGTAGTGAAAGTCATGTACATTGGTACACGAATTCCGACAAAGCTTGATGAGACTGTGCCTGAGGCGTAGCTCAGTCGGCAGAGCGTTTGCCTAGTGCGCAAAATGTCGTGGGTTCGAGTCCCACCGGAGGTCCGAATTTTTCGGACCTTCGGTGGTACATGACTTTCTTCTTCTTTCTCATTTATATCTGTAGAACAAGTGCGACGGCCCTTGAGCTTGCTCTTCCTCCACTTTGTTTCTACTTACGGGGGTTCACGTAGTGAAAGTCATGTACATTGGTACACGAATTCCGACAAAGCTTGATGAGACTGTGCCTGAGGCGTAGCTCAGTCGGCAGAGCGTTTGCCTAGTGCGCAAAATGTCGTGGGTTCGAGTCCCACCGGAGGTCCGAATTTTTTTGACCTTCGGTGGTACATGACTTTCTTCTTCTTTCTCATTAATACATAGAATTATCAATTTCACAACTGGCAAATTTTGACGCTTGTCTTTAATTTTTATGCTTTGAAAATGAAAACATGTCACAGGAAAATACACAAGGCCCTTCGGGAATGAAGCACTTTGTTTGAGGCAGCATTACTTATACTAAATATTGAAGTTACCCGATCCTCCTCCCCTTTGTAGTTGTTTTCCAAAGTCAAGGTGCCGTTTGCGAAGTGCTCTTTTATTCCGCCGTTAAATCTTTAACATTATATGCAGTTGTTATGCAGCGTGAAATTTAATCCTTTGGCATATTTTAAAGCTGAGACAGTCCTGCACAAATTTGAAAAGTTGTGCAGTTGATTTGCACAACTATTATCTAGGGTGTCGGATAGCAGAGTTGGGCCGTTTTCATAATTTCCTGTTATCGGTTTCTTTTCGATTGTTGGATTAGTAATAGGTTGGGAACGGTGTGCTAGGAGCACTCTCGGCCAAATTAAACAATCAAACGACGTGGACATTATGATTTCACTCTAAATCAGCTTGGCAACTATTTGTTTTCTTTCTTCTCCACACTGACGTTTATTGAATTTGTTTAGTTGCTCATTCTTGCATAATATCTACATATCAGCCCGAATGCCATTCATATTACTCACTGTAAAATTGTGTCTTACTGTGGTGCTCTATTCGGCTACGTATTCTGTTAATTTCGGTTATATAGGATCCAGAAATCCTTGCAAAAACAGGGCGGGATAGGACGGACAAGGAGAAACAAGCAGATGAACAGTAAGATTGGACTTTGTAGTGTAGAGTGTTATGAGGATGCAGACGGGAGACCTGTCCTGGTTATGTTGTCTCAGTGAGTCAACTGATTTCTGTGAAATCAGGGGCTTATTCTTATTCTAGGGATTTTTTTCTTGGAGTGGCTCCTTGGGGGCCCCCAAAAGTCCGAGGGGCAAGGAATTTGGGGGGGGGGCGAAGATTTTTCGAAAAATATGCTAAAAATAGCGCTATTTTTCTGGCATATACTACAAAAAGTTGGTTTTTATAGCAAAAATAAGCAGACTTAGTGTTGAAAAGGACAAAAATTGAGTAAATATCTCAGGCGAAGCCGGAAAATTTCTGAAAATTTGTCCTTCTGAGCGATTTTTTCAGTGCAAAATTTGGTGCCAAAAGGGGTGCCCACTTTTTTGGGGGGGGGGCGATTTTTGGGGGGGAGGATGTTTATGGGGCCCCCCCCCCCAAGAATAAGCCCAGAAATCAGGGGCAGTCGCCCCCCCGTTCACATTTCGATTTGTCGGAGAAGATTTCTATCTATTTTTCCCTAAAAATTTTTAATATTTCTGCCAAGCTTGTCGGTTCTTCAAAAAGAAAAGAATGAAAGATTTGAATAAAGGTTTTATTGCAAAAACGAATATGCATCCCTTCAAAAAAACCAATGTATTGTTGTGTGTTATGCAAATACAACAGTTTCTGAGAGATAACTTACTGTTTTGGAATTGCATTTTGCCGTTTTAAGAATAAACTTTAGGTTACAATAAACATTTGTGGTGTTTTTCAAACGTTATTGAGTTGAACAGTTATAACCATTCTATTTGTACTTGCCTTATCAATATGGTCTCAACAGTTTTCCTTGAACTGACTTTTTCCAAGGCCAAAATTTCTGCGTGCGGAGGAGTCTGGGGGAACAGCTGTTTTTACTGCTGAGCTACAAATTACACCATTTTAACTTAAAATTAAGTTTAAAATTGCTAGAAATGAAGTAAAAAACCATTTTAAAAATTCACTCTCAAAAACCTATTCTTACGGGCACTTTTGGACTACCGATTCCCACAGCCTATCCTAGAAATACACAAGCTATTTCTGGATGCCGCCTCCACCCCTATACGAAAGGCCAGATATCCAGATTAAAAGTTCTTTTAACAGTTGCCATTTGTTTCGCCGAGTTGTACTGGTTGCTGTCTGTTTATTTGATGAGAGCTGGCCCGTCTGTTCGATGCAGCCATCCTATCTTGAGAAGCCTTTGTGAAACGATTTAGCGGACGGTAACTAAGCTTACATGTTTGGTCATAATACGGACATAATTAGTTTTTGCAGTTGTTCATTAATATTGAATCTTACCTACCATTTACCTACGCGCACTGAGTTTGCACAATTTGCTTGTTTCGATGGATTT
>JASAND010000601.1:0-20218 GCA_030248195.1 Trissonchulus latispiculum | reverse complement strand
AAAATCTAGACAGCTTCAAAGAAGTTTTAGAATTTTTCAATTTTTAAGTTAGTTCGGAAAACTTCCGAAAAATTTTCAACATTTTCACAAAATTCTCAAAAATATTTGAACGTATCGGGTATTCCGGTGCCCATCGTGCGGTAACTATTGGCATTTTCAATCAAACTTTTGGAAATATGAAAGCTAAAAATAAAAATATCCTCACAAAAGTTGTAATTCGTTAAAATCCAAAAAAGTAGTGTTAAAGTGTTAAAAATACAAATCTAGTGTTAAAAAGTGTAAAAAACTGTTCAAAAGTCTGAAAACTACATAATGACTAACGAATGTAAAATTGTTTTTAATATATTTATATACTCTTTTTACAATTTACAGTCCTATTACAAATTTTTAATTTCGATGGCGTAAATTTACAAAAAATCGCTGCGCGTTATTAACGCAATAAAAACACTTTCAAGTTTGATGCACCCAAATAATGTAAAACCTGATCAGAGTAGAGTATTTGGTACTCATTCTGGGCTACTAAACAGGTATTACGATGGACAATTGCTCTTATTTCGCGCCGGCGGCACGAAAATTTTTTGAAAAATGGGCGTTTTCCACATGGCACGAAAATTCCTGGGAGGGTCAACAATTTCGGGGGATTTCCCCCGATTCTCCTCCCCCCCTGGCTACGCACCTGCGCAAGGGTCTGGGGGAGCAGTCCCCCAAAAACTGAAGACAATTTTTATTCCTGCTGGGGCAGGAATGTATAAAATAGAGTTTCCCTATGTTTAGCGTGTGTTTTCTCTAAAGCAACCCATCGAAGCCCTAACAGAGGGCTAGTATAGGATATTTTTTGCGGAAGTTCGTCTATGCAAATTAGGTTAGGAGCTATATAAGCGTCTGAATTTACAGTCCTCCCGCAGTTGTCAACTGTCAGCAGCCCACATGGTTGCATATTTCTGGGTGCGCAAGTGTAGCTTGGGGGCTGCACATAGGCACATATTACGAATTGCACAAAGCTCTATCTCAATGAAATTCGAGAAATTCATCAAAATTTGGCATAATATGAAACTTCAAATTTTGCCAGAGGTCAGCGAAAACTTAATTATTCAATCAGACCTTCCGAGATGCATCTTAACAGGGATGTTAAGCTGAACTGTCAGCTAACTAGGGAATGCTGAAGACAGAATTAAACTGAATGCTGTTCTTTGCTGACTATCCATTTGTATGGAACTAGAAATAATGCGGTATCAAAACGGTTTTTGAGCGTTGCCTAACAGTGTTTAAAGGTCAGCTAAGGAATATTGCTCCTTTTGGGGCCAACTTGTTAATTTTGGATTAAGTTTGCTCTTAAAAATTTTGAATTCTTTTGCTTGAACAGTTAAGAAGATTTCGCCTTTTAGTTTGTTATGTCAAGTCAAAATAGAAACAGAACAACACATATACGTAGTCCATATGCTTAGGCAGAAAATATATAAGCAACTGCAGACAAAAGAAGGAATGTAAAATCGAAGAAGTAAGCGGGGTTCTAGGGGAGGCAGCACCCCCAAAGAAGCTAGCGTCCAAACTACATACAGCAAATTGTCTCAAGAAATTGATTTAGACCACCCTTGACATTCCAATAACCGAGTTTTCCGACTGCGTATTTTTAAGCTCGATTGCGTAAATGCGTAGACATTTTCAAAACATCGGGCAACCAACGGGAAATTTGGGTGGGTGGGTGAGGAGCTCCACAAAAGTAGAAAAAGTTTTTAAAGAAGGACCAACTGGATAAATTTTCAGTATAATTTTCGATAATCGTAATTATTGGTAATGTTCGCCTTATAGGGTAAAGTTTTCAGTTTTCTGTGTTATGAAAATAAAATTTAAAATAAAAAGTGTAAGGAAAGGCGTATTGTATACGTATAAGGGGTCGCGGCAGCGACCCCTATAATATGTGTGAAAAGTGGCTGGAGACGCTGAAGACGCTGAAGACGCTGAAGCTGCGCAAAATCCTGCGCAGATTTCATGAGCAAATTGTAGAGCACATCGAGTTTAGTATGTCTGTGAAGTTTCAGCCCCGTATCACTTACCGTTAAAAAGTTGCGCCCCGGACCGGTTATGGCGGCGATGTTTTTTTTCCGGTTTCTTCCATTTGATGGTTGTATTGTACATAATGTTCGCCGCTTTCACGTGAACTGCAGCGGTGGGCCAACCTAAAGGGCTATAGGGTCTAGTGGTATATATATACCCTCTAAAGAATTTAAGAATCGCAACTTTTTTTTGCGCCGCAGCTTCGCCACAGCGCCACAGTGGCGCTGCAAAGTCGGCTCATAGCGAAAGGTGACCATTTTTGTGGTCGTCGCTCAGGTCGAACGTTACGAGCTAGAGCTGATTTCTTTTTATATTCAGAAATTACATATATCGAACTAACTAACGGTCCAGGTTGCATTTCTTTATCACTTCCCTAGCGACCACAGTGGCCCGTCAAAATTGGCGAAAATTCGAAAAAAGAAAAATCGAAATTTCTCGCTATCTATTCAACTTTGAAATCTCAAGTCTTCCATACAATGGTTTTCTGGCACGGAGAATCGATTACCGGCAGTCAGTTTTACCGTCAGACCCACCCAGGCGCGTAGCCAGGGGGGGGGGCGAGGGGGGCATGCCCCCCCCCGAAACCGGAGGCGAAAGAGAAAATCTTAACACCAAATGAGAATTCTAATCGATATTTCCAAAAAAAATTCGCCTGCGGCGCTAATTTTCCACGAAAATACCACAAAAATTGCAGCTTGCACTTGAAACCAGATTCTACAGGTTCCGATTCAGCACTAATTTCTGAATAATTTTGGCTTGCCCCCCTCCGAAATTTTTTTCTGGCTACGGTAGTGGACCCACCCATCTTGCTGGGCTGGTTCCACTTTGCCGTCGGGAGGGTCAAGTCGGGAACCGCTTCCTGGAGGTCCACAATAGGCTTTACCTGGCCTCTCAAAACTTTGTCTATAGGGTTTCCTGGTGCGCCCAGCTCATTCCCGGTATCTGTTTCGCCGTCCGACGTACCTATTTTGCTGAGCTGGTTCCAGTTTGCCGTTTGAAGGGTCAGTCAGGTGGGGGTCAAGTGGCCGAAAATAAAATTTTTCAAAAGTGGTCAAATTTGGTATCAAATGAAAGCCCTAAGTGAGCTGAGCAACTTTTGTCATAGAACTGCATACCCAAAGTGGCTGTAGTGTGCTGTGGTAGGGCAGGGAGAGAATTAGGCGATTTTGGGTAAAAAATAAAAATTTTCGGAAGTGGGCAAAATTGGTATCAAATGAGAGCTCTAAGTGAGCTGAGCAACTTTTGTCATAGAACTGCGCATCCAAAGTGGTTGTATAGTGCTGTGGTGGGGTGGGAACTTAGCGATTTTATGTCAAAAAAGTTTTCAAAACCGGTCAAATTTGTGTCAAATGAAAGTTCTAAGCGAACGGAAGAACTTTCGCCATGGAACCATCCACCAAAAGTTGCTGTCGGATTTATACCTTTACTTTCTCAACCGGAAATTAAATGATAGACATATAGGCCCAACACACATAATATATATTATTCCCTTTTGTGCGGAGCATTTTTGTTACTTATATATATATATATATATATATATATGACTGGCATTTTTTTAGTGGGGGGGGTACCCCCCCCCCACTTTTCGGTTCCCCCCTCCATTTTTCGGAGCCCCCCACCCACTTTGCTCCCCCCCACTTTTCGGCAAGCCCCCACCCACTTTTTTGGGTTTCGCCCAAAAGTCAACACTTAGGTTTTTGAGGTCAAATTTTCAAAAATTTTCTCAATTCTTAGCTAATTTATGGACATATAAGCTAATTTTAAGCTTAAAAACAGCCATTTTTTGATTTTTACCTTAAAAATGCTAATTTTTCGCTAAAAATTTTAGTATATTTTACCTTTGGCTCGCCCCCCCACTTCCCCCTCTCTAGGGGGGGGGGGCAAGCCCCCCCCCCACTTTCAAAACCCTAAAAAATGCCAGTATGAGTCGATTTCTGGGAGGCTCGACTATTGCGTGGACAACCCAACAAATCGAATTGGCTCAATTTCACATATTTTATAATAGCATCCTGATGGAATAATAAATCCTCCAAATATTAGAGCTCTACGCTGAGTTTTGATCCTGTAATGTATAATTCTGTAATTTACGACGTCCAGGGCTGCCACCGTTTTGGACAAGTCAACTTAACGGTCTCTACCGAACGGAAGGTCAGAACTAATGGGCTCAAATTTATGCCAGGCAGTTAGCAATGCTAGTATATACTGTCTATTGGAGTAACCAGAGCTGCTTGTCTTCTGTGACATTTGGGCTGACACACTCGCTACCTCAAATAAGCTCGAAGCGAGGACCCTCGCAGAAGTCGTTTTTAGGACCTAGATGCCTGCAAATCTCCAAAAAAACAGCTTATGTGATGATATATAGTCAAGCGGGAAAAAAACCCACTCGCCAATGCGGGAAAAAAAACCCCACCCCCAGTGTGGGCTTACCGGTATGAGCTATCTAGGTTTTTAATAGCCATCTTAAAGAGCATCCAAAATAACCCTGGAGGGTGTATTATGGTAGCTCCCACTGCTTCCCTGAAAATTTTTTGGGACTTTGAAATTTTTGGAAATTTTGGTCCGACCAAGTGCCGAAATTTGGCAAACTTTGCCGGGCCACCCTGAACTACTGGAAAGACTTAGACCAAAGCGGATTATATGTACCTGTAGCAGGGTATTTTTTAGGCATTTTTTTCGGGGGGGGGGGCTTCCCGGGGGGGCCCCCGGGCCCGGGGGGGAAGAAATTTTCGGGGGGGGAAGATTTTTTTGCAAAAATGAGCCAAAAATTGGTATTTTTTGGCGTATTTTGCATGGTGAAACGCAAAAAGTTCTCAAAAATGCCAGGATTTAAGCTAAAAATAGCTATTTTTTCGAAAAAATCTCCGGCGAAGCCGGAAATTTTTTGAAAATTGGCCTATTTTTGGCAAAAATTTGGGCCTCCAAAAAATCCCGGGGGGGGAAGCAAAAATCCCGGGAGGGGGCGATTTCGGGGGGGGGAAGGCATTTTCGGGGGGGAAGGTCAATTTCGGGGGGCCCCCCGCCCCCCCCAGTAAAAAATACCCTGACCTGTAGGGCATCTGTTGCGCTTCATGATGATATATGTCACACTGCTCTGACCCCTCCGGTGCGACCTGGGGGTGACCTGGAGTTGGCGGGAAAAAAACCCACTTTTCAAAATTAATTTTTTTTTCAAACCATTGACCGGAAAGGTCAAACCAATACATACATTTGTTTAATAGAGCCTATAGATTAAATTGGTATAGGTTTTACCTGGGTTCGTACTGTTATGAGTGGTCCAGGGGGTCTAAATCGGACACGGTGCCACTTCAAGCCAAAATTTCAATTTTGACCAAAAATGCTTATTTTTGTCTTAAAATGGGTCTAGTTTGGCTCTAAATACAAGAAAAACACGTTTTCTACACGATAGGATGCTTAAACTGCCGAAAATAAACAATTTTAAAAAATTTGTCTATGTTTATGTGTTAAAGATACAACATTTTCAAATGACCATATGACCTCAATTTTAGTACAAAAACTAATATATTTTGATGCAGTTGTACTAAAAACAACCTGCTCTTTCATTTGGAATGGTTAGAAATGCTCCTGGCAGCTTGCCAAAAATTTTTTGGGGTGGGTTTTTTCCCGCATATGGGTTTTTTCCCGCATTGGGTTTTTTTCCCGCCAGTTTGGGACAATTTTTCTCGCTAACGGCACACCCTAGAGAGGTGTTCTATAGCTCATAAGAAAGCTTACGACTAGGCCTAGCTACCTGTATAATCAGCATTTCGATATGTCAAACCATTAAAAAGTTCTGACCAAAAATCTGAAAAGTGGTTTTTTTCCCGCTTGACTATATGATTTGATTTATGTTTATGATGATTTGAATATATGATTTTTCATGCTATTTCTGACCTGTCTGCAAAAAATTAGCCATATCCGAGACCATATCCCAGTTATGAGATATATGGCCATTCAAAGTTTGAAAAATCATCGATTTTCTGCCAAACGAGCGATTTTCGCAACTTTGGGCCATCATAAGTAACTAACGAGAAAAGGTATTAGACGGCATCCGTAAAATAAGTAACATAGAGAACGTTTTTAGGGTGAATTTCAGCTAAATCTGATAAATTTTATTTTTTCCGATTTTTCAACAGGCAGCAGTCACAGTCAGCTGAAACATCGAAAAAATAAAATTTCTCAGATCTATCTGAAATTGATCCAAAACGTTCTCTATGGTACTTAATTTACATATATATATACGGATGCAAAATGTTAGCTCAATAGCTTTCTTCGTTAGTCAGCTAACATGTCCCAAAATTGCCAAAGTCGCTCTTTTGGTAGAAAATCAATGCTTTTTCAAACTTTGAATGGCCATCATATATATCTCATAACTGGGTCTGGCTAATTTTTTGCAGAGGGGTCAGAAATGGCATGAAAAATCATATAGTCAAGCGGGAAAAACCCACTTTTTCTTTCTTGGACCAGAACTTTCGACTGGTTTGGGCTAGCACGACTTTGATACTATATTTAATTAGGGTCTGCCTTAAGCTTTCGAATGAGGTATATATAGTTTGTCTCTCTAGGCCCTGCCGTTATGGAGAAATTAAAGCTTTCTGTGTCGGGAAAAAACCCACCCGCATTTTTGCTGGAAGCGTGCCAGAACAATTTTGACGGTGCCATTCGAAAGAGCGGGTTGTTTTTATTAGTATATAGGTCTACATCGAAAAATACCAACAAGAAAAGTTTTGCAAATATCAGAAATGATGGCAACTCTTCTTCTTTGCACACAACAAAAATTAGACTGATCCGATGCATGCACCGTTAGTATGGGACATTTCCAAATATGGCAGGGAAACGCTTGGGGGGAAATCCACCCAAAAATTTTTGAACAACTCAACATGGAAACAGTTAGATACTATAACACAATACTATCGAGCACGCTGCGTCATCCCTTGCGGTCAGATTCGGAGAATTTTATTTATAGCCATGGGGGGAAAAACCCACTTTTTCGGATTTTGGCTGGAACTTTTTTGTTATAAGGGCTAGCTGAGAACTCTATATACCATCGTACTTGGCGTACTTAGAACTTTCTTTTAAGCCCATTTGCACTTCTCTAGGTTGTACGGTTAGGCCGGTATAATGCAAAAAGTAGCGGGGGAAAAAAACCCAATGGGGGGAAAAAAACCCAGATGGGGGGAAAATAAACCCACCCCTCACAGGTCCTAAAAATTGTCGTAGCGCGATTCTGACACTTCCTGTGTAAAATTCAACTCTTTTTTAGTTAGTATGAGTCAAAAAACCCGACCTAGGTAGCTTTTTTTGAGATCTCATGTGCCATTGAAAATGCAGCATCAAATGGACAGGTTTCATAAAGTTTAACACATAAACATAGGGCAATTTTTGAAAAATGCTAAAAACGATGTAATTTGATAAAACTTATTATTCTAACGTGTAGAGAATGGCTTTTTACGTACAATTGGCTATTAAAAGTCACAATTAGACCTCTGCTGGGTCATCCAGCAGCGAAATTGCACTTTTAGGGTTTTATGCCTCTACGTAGCTACCCAAGTATTCAAAATTGTCCAAATCTGACAGCATAGGGTGACGCAGCGTCCTCGATAATATCGTACTACAGTCCCGAATTGTTTCCCAGTTGAGCTGGTAAAAAATTTTTCAAAAAAATTTGGGTGGGTTTTTTCCCCCCAAAGTGGGTTTTTTTCCCCGCCACGTTTGGCAATGTGCCAGTCTAACGGTGCATCGGATCGGTCTAATTTTTGCTGTGTGCAAAGAGGAAGACTTGCCATCATTGCAGATATTTGCAAAACTTTTCTAGCCCAACCCAGTCAAAAGTTACATCGGTCCAAACTTTTGCCAAATTTTTGGAAGGTTGGACCAAAAAGTAGGTATCATTTTCAAAATGTCATAAAATGAGCAAGAGTGAACCAAATGACCTGATCTTTGCACACATAGGTTAGAAAGAGTCGCGCTTTCTGCTGGTATGTTTTGGAGCTCCTAGCTCCAACCCGTGGCCCAGGAGGCGGGTGGGTTTTTTTTCCCACCAAAAAGGGGGTGGGTTTTTTTTCACCCCATGGCTATACCTGGCTTGCCCTATGTTTATGTGTTAAACTTTATGAAACCTGACTGAAACCTGACCAGTTGATGCTGCATTTTCTACTGCACATGAGATCTCAAAAAACTACTTAGACGGGGTATCCGGAAAAAATCGGGAAAATATCGGGGAAAAATTTGTCGTTGACACTATTATTCCGGTTTTTTCCAATTTTTTCCAGGAAAAGTTTTCGTGTGTCTGGAGACCCCCCAACCCCCCTCCCAGTACCTCCCCAACCCTCCCCCAAAACAATTTTTCATTTTTTATGCCAAAAATCGCATTTTCAGCCGTTCCTAATGATAAAAAACCTCTAACCATTAAGTAATTTTAACATTAGACAGTGGTTTTAAACATAGGTGTACCAGGCTACAGTTTGCCCCCTGTGAGACCCCCCCCACGGAGTGGCCAGACCCCCCTCCCCCCCTATGCCCCTACCCGACCTCAACTACTACCCCCCCAAGCCGAGCTCAAACCCCCCCCCCTAAAACTGGGTTCAAAGCAGGTAAAAAATGCAAAATTTTTGAAAAATTTTTTGCAATTTCTGAAAATTTTTGAAAAAAATTTGAAAAAATGGCTATAAATCACATATAAAGAGCTAAAGATGGCTATTTATAGCAATTAAAGGGTAGTATACGCAATTATAAACCACAATCTGGGCTAATTTAGGCATATTTTAGCACAAATTTGTCAATTTTCAAGCCCTATTTTCGCATACGAAAACTTTTGAGAAGCTTTTGAGAAAAAACAGAAGCTTTTGAGTATGTTTAATGTACTGTACATCGAAAAAGGAGCATTTTTAGCCAAAAAACTTGGGTACAGTTTAGGGGGGGTCCCCCTCCCCCAAATTTCGGATTTTGGTGGGGTCCCCCGAGCCAAATTTGGACCTTCTACTCCCCCCCAACCCAAACAAGTGGTATATACACCTATGGTTTTAAACTCAAAAACTTGATTGCCAACATGTTTCCAAGTCCAAAATAAGGTCAATATTGAGACATAAGATCCATAATACAGTTAAAAACGTGTATTTCTCATAATAATAAACAGTTTAAGCCAAAAATTTGGACATTTTTGAAAATTGTTTCAAAATTTACCCTAACAATATCCAATTTATGGCCATTTTTCGGCGCGACTACCCCCCCCCCCCACCTTACACCTATGGGGGTAAATCTTGGCCGGCCCCCGAAATGTGATGGGGTAACCTCGAGAAATGGCCCAAAAATGCAAAATTTTCTGTCAGTTAGCCCTTTTTTCATCAAAATAAGGCTTGTTTTTAACGTTTTAGGCGTTTTTGCACCTTTTAAAGCGATTTTAGGTCAAAATTTTAGAAACATTTTTCAAAAAATAACCATTTTCGGTCAAGTTTAGCTAACTTTTCGGGTCCAAAAATCGTTGGGGCGGTTCGGGGGGGGGGGTAGCCAAACGTTGGGGGAGGGTAAGTCAAAAAATCTGGGGGGGTAAAGTTGGTCAAAAATTTTGGGGGGATACCCCCGCAAGGCGCAGACCCCCGCCCAATGTAAGCTAAAGTTGTAAGCTTAAGCTAATACTGAGCTAACAACAAGCTGAATCCAAAAACTAACTTCAGATTCGTGTTCTGCGACCTGGAATTGAATACTACTTTTCAGCAAAATCGAAGACAAAATATTTTTCGATTCCCCTTGGTCCCTTTTACGAATCGAAAAAATCGATTTTCGCGAAATCGAATAATTTTGCAATATTTGAACTCAGCGTGGTCGAAAACACACCCATACCAAATTTCAGCTAATTTGATCAAGTTGTGCGGAATCTGGGCCTGGGGTGGGTTATCCTGAAAACATCCAATTTTTTTGCCAATGGTACCCAGTTTATGTGTACAAAATATTACACTAATACTTGTTCCCTTCCGTCGGCTACGATGGGCCAAAATTTCTATATTCACTTAGCTGGAAATCGCTGATTTTTTGAACTTTGAATGGCCATATCTCAAATATGGGTCTGGGATTTACTAATTTTTACATGGATGTTGGTAGCGTATATTGGTAGCATATGGGCCTATTTTATCATTATTCACAAGTTCACAAGCCACAAGGAAATCCAGTTGCATCGACGATTAGTCATAAGCCACAAGTCACAACCGCAAACCCTGCTTGTGACAAGTTCGCCACATTCAGAGCTCCAGTTTGGGTTTCATCCACCCACAAGCCACACGTTACAAGCGCACAGGTACCTACAAAATCCCCAAAACTCTCACAAGCTGACATTGCACTTGTGGTTTGCAAACGAAAAATGAATAAAAATGAAGATTGAATCGATTTAAGCATCTATTAAATATAAATATCTGCAATAATTCTTTGCCTAATTAGTTTTGTTTTTGTCTTTTTGCATGAATTTATCTGCGTCAGTGCCATTCTTTGCACTGAGGCGACTTCTTTATTTAAAATTTTGATTATCATTGCGATAAATGCAATTATGCAACATTTGTACGTTTTTACCAATGAGTTCAAATTCGACCCTCATCGATTTGGCTCAAAGTGTGTTGATTGATAATCCCTAGGGCCCTACACAATCCAATCAAATTTGGTATGATTTCGTCCAGGAATAAAAAGTTACAGCCATTCAAAATTTCCAATTCCTATTGAAAATGGCCTAAAATCGGAACTTTAGATTTTTCGCTTCTGACAACGATAACTTATTCAAATCAAACCTGTTTGAAACGTTCTACAGCTCATTTTGTAGCTAACTGCAATATCTAAAACTTGACGAAGAGCTTTTTCGATATTCAGTTTCTAACTTTTGCAGTAATCGTTTCCGTAAGAAAACCCCAAAAATAAGTCAGAATTGACATTTTAGGAAAAATTTCGAACTTTACAAATATGCACAATATCTACATCAATCCATAGCTCGGTTAAAAGTTGTATCAGCACGATTGGGAACACTGGTACGGTCGTTAAGCGATGTTTCAGGTCATTGAGATTATTTGATATAAAGTTGGCCTTAAAAATAAGGTAAACGATGCCAGCACCTTAAGCGGGATTTTCTACATCATCTTGGTATCGATGAAGCAATCTTGGCAAAAGTTTAAGCAAGTTTAGTTGGCATATATACTATCTTTGCACCAAGGTTTGGTGTCAGAGAGCAAATAATTGGCTAGCTACGATTATGGCTTTGCGCATGCGCAAACAATCAAAATTTAATTTAAGCTTTATATATTAAATGTTACTCCACCATCTGCAAGAACATAAAAAGCGCTTTAAAATGATGTTCATATCTCTTCTGTACGTGATTTCTATGAAAAGTTAGAGATGATTTTTCATATGGCTGATTTACGTTGACCGTTTGCAAAAGCAATGTAATGTAAGATCATTTTATGCAAAAATTAAATCTATTGGGTTTTTGAGTTTGTCATTGTGTTACTTATGTGTATGATCTAACAAAAACACTATGCAGCTGATTGAAAGCATAGCGAATTCCTAAAACCAAAGCAAACAATGAAAATTTGCGAATTCTTTGTTTTTTTGATCTCTCGTAACTGCTTCAACCAAATTTGACCAAATTTTCCAGATATGTTTTACACTTGCATACGCTCAGGACGTTTTCTGTTTTTGAAAAAACGAGTACTGGACCAGATATAGAATTTACAATATTTCAAAATAAGCTAAAAAATGGAAAATACACTTTTGCGAAAAACTAAAAAACGGCCTGAGCGTATAAACTAATAAAGCTTGCATGGAAAAATTCAAGCAAAGTCATAAAGGAATGAAGGAGATATTTAAATTCGAAACTTTTAATACATTTCCTCTTGTGTAGACGGCAAGCCAGTCCCCACAATGTTGAAGACAAGCGAATATAATGCAAAACATGATAAAGAACAAATGTGCAAAATTTCAAGCCGATTGATTAAGTTTAGAGTTAACAGTATCTGTTCAAAGTCCACACCGGTAGTGATACTACCACCTTAAGGTGGTGGTTCCTTTTGGGCACATACTGTCATTTGACGGCGTAATCAAAATGAAATTTGACGAAACTTTCCGAAATAAGTTCTTTTAGCGTACTAACACCCTCCGCGCAATCTCGATTCAAAATTTCGAGATTTAAGGTCAGAGTGATTTTCCCAATTTCTGAAAGTTTGGCAGCAACTATACAGTTTATGATTATATTCATCCGAAAGACCTCATTGAGCTTCACATTATTGCTTTTTAAAGCAAGTTTCTAGCTTTCCTGTACCGTGAGATATACTCGATATTCTTGTTGTCATTTTTGCAGAAATCAAATCATCCAACATTTCTTGAACTACGCAAGCCGTAAAATCAAGCTAAGGGCGTCGATTTGAAGGTCTCAGGGACAAATTATCAGACGCATGATCGTCTTCCAACTGCTATCCTGTAGACTGTTATCATAAAAAATGTAGTTTTTGCAAAAACAAAGATTGTGGAGCATTCACCATGCAAGCTGGATGGCTGCTACTTAACAGATGTATTCTGTACAAATATACCCAGGGATGATCCGTTAGTTGCCCGGATTGCTGCTTTCTAGCTCGAATAAGCAAGTAATCGCTTGACAACTTTGGTAAAAAAAGTAGGCAAAATACAGGTTACGCACACATTTCAGCTTATTTCTCTATAACGAAGAGCGATTTCATAATAAATAAAAAATCGTCCCCAGATATTTGATGGAGGTATCTAATGATATAACCAAGAGTGCATAATTGCACTATTATTAAGAAGAAGAGTAAGCCACTAGAGGGCTTTTCTTCTTGGCATTGCGTTTAATGATGCAAAAGTTGGACAGATTGTTAAATTTTGACAAAATTTGAAGTGGGTCTAGTTTCGTTACCGGGCAATTTCGTGGAGAAATTTCAGCAACTGAGAGCACGCGATTGGGTAGCTACCATTATGGCTTAGAAAGTCGAAATTTTTTAAAGCTCCGTATAATAACTTAGAATATGCTTGGTGAAAGAGCATAAAAAGAGCGTTAGAATATCTCTTCTGTACGTGGTTTCTATCAAAAGTTACAAGCGGTTGAATATATGACAAGATTACGTTGACCATTGCCATTGCGAATGGCAAAGTAAAAACTAATCGTGCGAAAATGAATCCCACAGGGTTTTTATTAATGCGTTTGAGTTGGATTTGTTTATAATTTCATGAAATACACTAGCAAACTTATTAAAAGCATATGTATGCATAAAGCAGAAGCGACTAGTGCGAAATTTTTCAAATTTATTTTCTCATAAATTCTTCAACTAAGCTTGCTCAAATTTGCATGAACGTTTATTGGTGAGGTGCGCAGGGGCATTTTTTCTAGTTTTTGTTTGAAACCTATATTCCGTGAAATATTGATTTTCAAAGATTTTGAACATAAATAACTTTCTTAAAATTGCATAAATCGAGAAACTGAAAAAACTGCCCCTGCATGCACTAGGGTTCAGTCACTTCAATTTTGCGCAAATATTATGCTTATAATAAGTCGCACAGTGTCTTTCATAAAATAATAAACAAATCCAACAGAAACGCATCTTGAAAAATCCTGTGGAATTCATTTTCGAGCGATTAGTTTTTACTTTGCCATTCGCAATGGGAATGGTCAACGTAATGTTGCCATATATTCAACTGCTTGTAACTTTTGATAGAGACCACGAAATTGCCCGGTAACCAAACTAGACCCACTTCAAATTTCGTCAAAATTTAACAATCTGTTCAACTTTTGCATCATTAAAGAAGATGCCAAGAAGAGAAGCCCTCTAGTGGCTTACTCTTCTTCTTAATAATAGTGCAATTATGCACTCTTGGTTATATCATTCGACACCTCCATCAAATAACTGGGGAAGATTTTTATTTATTGTGAAAATGCTCTTCGTTATAGAGAAATAAGCTGAAACGTGTGCGTGACCTGTATTTTGCCTACTTTACCAAATTTGTCAAGCGATTACTTCAGCTAGAAAGCACCAATCGGGGCAACTAAAAACGTCCCTGGGTTTATTTGTGCAGAACACATCTGTTAAGTAGTAGCCCTCCAGCTTGCATGGTGAATGCTCCACAATTTTTGAAAAAAATTGGTTGTGTTTTTGCAAAAACTACATTTTTATGATAACAGCCTACAGGATAGCAGTTGGAAGACGATCATGCGTCGGATAATTTGTCCCTGAGACCTTCAGATCGACGCACTTAGTTTGATTTTACGGCTTGAATAGTTCAAGGAATGATGGATTATTGGATTCCTGCAAAAATGACAAGTTTTCGACGCCAAAACAAGAAAATCGGCTATATCTCACGGTAGAAGAAAAACTAGAATGTTGCTTAAAAATATGAAGCTTGATGAGTTCTTTCGAATGAATATAGTCGTAACTGTATAGCTGCCGCCAAACTTTCAGAAATTGGGAAAAACCGCCCTGACCGGAAATGTCGAATGTTTGAATCGGGATTGCGCGGAGGGTGTTAGAACGCTAAAAGAACATATTTCGGAAAGTTTCGTCAAATTTCATCTTGATTTACGCCGCCAACCAACAATATGTGGCCAAAGGAATCACCACCTTACCTAGGTATTTGGCCGAAAAATCAGTTTGGCAAAACTGCAATTATTTTGTTTTAAACATCGATTTCTCAAAAACTGCCCAATGGATTTGCGTGATTTTGGACTGGATGAAAAATGCTCGCGAATTATTGCGGAGGGTCATTTTTCTTGGTTTAAGCTAAAACATCTCCAGTTGCGAGAAGACTGAGTACAAAATTGCGAAATTTCGTGACAGCGCACATTTGCCGGATTTTCTGGAGTAGTGAGGCTTGTTGAGCCAAATCCAAATAAAAGGTCCTTCGCCCCATATGTCCTTCATAGCATGGCACAAGAAAAAGGTTTGGCCGACTCTACAGTTTTGAGAAATCGATGTTCAAAATTTTTGGTCTAGATTTAGCCTGTCAGATCTCAGTGGGTCAGAAATGTTTTGCTAGTTTTGTGCTAATTTTGGTAGTTTCGTAAGCTCATGTGAAGGTACAGGCTATTAGCTCTAAAACGATGTATAAAGTTCTTTCCAACTCCCAAAATTGCGAAAGTTACAGCGTTTCAAAAAATAACTGCATAAAAGGATACCACCACCCAATGGTGGTAGTACCAGTACCGGGGTAGACTTTCAACAGATACTGTGAACTAAAAACTTAATTAATTAGTTAAAGGGGGAGCTTGCATTATCGGGATGATCGATATAAAATTTGGACCGTATGCTCAATTTTAAAGAAATCACACTGAACTTTTTGGATGGCGGAGCATCTTTTGACAAAATTTCGGCAACGGAAACCATGTGCTTGGCTAGCTACCGGTACGGCTTAAAATCTCGAAATTTTATTAAAGCTGCAAAAGGCAATGTTGAATGCGAGCATTAAAAGCGCGTTACAACGATGTGCATATCTCTTCTGTAGGTGGTTGCAATCAAAAGCTACAGGCGATTGAATAAGTTACATTCACCATTCCCGAAGCGAATGCCAATGTAAAAACAAATCGTTCGGAAATGAATTATACAGGGCTTTTCAAGATGCTTTCCTGTTGGATTTGTTTATTATTTTATGAAATACACTGTGCGACTTATTATAAGCATAATATTTGCGCAAAACTGAGGTGATTAGTGCCAAATTTTTGGGTTGCCGCTATTTACACCAAAAAGGCAACCCTTTCATCTGGGTATGTCCGTTTATTGATTATTATTATTATTATTATTCATCTCGTGACCACTCTGTCCCCCCTCTAACTTTTGCTAGGGGTGACGGATTGGGCTGAAATTTTTAGTGGGGGTTTAGGGTGAGGTGAAGTGTTGACTGAAGTGGGGGGGCTCTCCGTTGCGGTGTGCGAGAGTACTCGATACGGTGATGCTACGTATGGTCAAAATTGAAAGTAGCGGAAACCGCCCAATATGGAGCTCATTCGAAAGCTCTCGTTGAGTAGATAAAAAGTTGTAATAGGGCCAAGCCGCCGCAATGTACGAAAATTGAGTTATGGAGCTTCAAAGGGGTCCAAAATGGTCAAAATCGACCAAAATTACCAAATATCGAAACTTCTCTAAATATGGTCAATATGGTACTCTAATGAAAGCTCTCAATACGAACTACACGAGTCGGACTATTCTGGGTCACAGAAGCGCCTCTTTTGGGAGATATTGCCTACATATAAACGAATAAAGCAGCGGCAACACATTCTCGCTACTTCGCTAGTTCATTTTGATTTTCTCATAACTGTTGCAACCAAACTCGCTCAAATTTTGCATGCACGTTTATTGGAATGGTTCACAGGGGCAATTTTTTTAGCTTTTGTTTAAGGTGCTGGTTTCCATTCGGGTAGTTTTGGCTCATACGGCTTTAATCCCTTACGTAAATGGCTAAAACTTACTAAATAACCTATTTCCGTGCTCCTTAACATTCTGGGACCAGTCCCGTACTTTTCGGCCAAAAGATGAGAAAGCTTTGGTTTTTGGCCTTAGGCTTCCAGTAGGTAGACAGACACGGGATTGGTTGTTATGGCTTGAAAGAGAACACGAAAATGAACATTTTTGCTCTTTACAACCTTTGAGCTGTCTCCAGTGGCTGAGTCCGTATAAGCAAAAAACTGTTTTGAGGCTCAAAAAATGTCAATTTTTAAGGACATCAGTTTTTTCAAAATTACTGCTACATGTTAAGGACAAAGTTGGCTTGTTTATACTCAATCGATACATCGTCCAAATGCACATTTTATGAATGCCTATTAGCCGGACTTTATTGCTTTCAGCTGGAGATTTGGCCGAAAAACCATTTTGGCAAAACTGCGATTATTTTGTTTCGAACATCGATTTCTCAAAAATTACCCAACGGATTCCGGAGATTTTTGGCAGAATCGAAATTCGTACTTCTGCGGAGATACGCTTTTCTTGGTTTGGGCTAACACGTATTGAGGAGCAAGAAAACTCAATGCGAAGTTGCGAAATTTCGTGTTACCGTGCATTTGGCCGATTTTGACGACCGTCAAGTGTCAGGGGACGTCGACCCATATCTATAAAAAATTTTTCATAAATATAAAAAAACAAGAATTTGGCAAACTTTGCTAGATGCAGGAAATATTTAAAAACAAAAATCAAGAATTTGTCCACTTACTCCTAGAATTAATTACTTCACATATCAAATATCAAATGTTTGTGCATCTGTACTTAGTATTTCCAAGAGTACATAATACATAAGAGTATGACAAGCGTCATACGCTATGTATTATGAGCTCGCTACATCCTCTGCACGCTATCGGCTAACCCCCCCCCATAAATCAGACCCCCCTTGACCCCGCCCCTATACATGTACGGCGTCCAAACGGGGGGTCGGGGTCTATGTTAGTATACTTACATGTTAAACTTGACGGGGCCCCAATTTGTGTATAGGGTTTAAGCTCGTATGATTTACACATCTGTGTACAAAATATACAAGCACAAGCCCGACCCCCCGTTTGGACGCCGTACATGTATAGGGGCGGGGTGAGGGGGGTCTGATTTATGGGGGGGGGGTCAGCCGATAGCGCGCATCGGATGTAGCGAGCTCATAATACATAGAGTATGCCAGCTGTCATACTCTTATGTATTATGTACTCTTGGTATTTCTTAAAAACAAAAATCAAAAATCAAAAGCTTTCCTGATTGGCTGGAGGATTCAGCCAATCATACAGCAGTCATTTAGTTACGTGGCGGCAACTAATGAAACCTATCTAATTGATGTTTCAGCTTTGCTGTAGCTATATATTTCTTGAAACTTTTATTGCAAAGGCGGTTGTAAATAATTTTGAAAAAATTTGATCAAACAGTGAGTAATAACTTAAACGTTAACATGATCCGCAATTTATTTCTATGCGATTTAGCAAAGTTTTCACTGTAATAATTGGTTTTTGAGTTTATCTGGTGACCAAATCTTCTTGAAACCTTAATTTCCGTTGTATTTGAATTTGCTGTAATGTTGTAGTCTGTAATTATTCTACGGTATAAACTATGCGTTAATTTAATCTGTGATTGTTTTTGGTATGTGCACAGTGTCTAAAATTCGCAAAACTTAACCGATGGAGCTCAAATTTTAACACGTTTCTGATCGATATGCGACAAGATTTAGAATTTGGAAAACTTTAAACTTTAAAAAAATTTAAATTTTTAAGTTTTTGAGGGGGAGGGGCAAGGGAACCAAAAATATTTTGTCTCTGACTTCGCTGACAAATTGCATACAGGGGTTTTCAGGATCTGAAAATGAATCTGAAAGCCATTTTTCGATCCAGCTTTTGGTTAGCTCAGTATGAGCTTACATGTTAAGCTTATATCTTTAGCTTTTATATACTGAGCTAAGGAAAAGTTTAATCGAAAAATGACTCTCAGATTCGTATTCAAATTCAGCCATCCTGAAAACCCCAGTATGCAACTTTTCAGCGAAGTCAGAGACAAAATATTTATTGGTTCCCTTGGCCGCCTCCTTTAAGGTGGTAGTACCACTACCGGGGTGGACTTTGAACAGATACTGTGAACTGAAAACTTAATCAATCGCTTTGAACTTTGGCATAATTGTTCTTTATTATGTTTAGCATCAGCTGAGCTGATCTACGACGCTGGCTTGCTGGCTGGACTGGCTTGCTGTCTACACAATAGGAAATGTATTAAAAGCTTTAAACTTAAATATCTCCTTCAATCCTTTATGAAATCATTTGAGATTTTCAGTATAAGGTTAGTTTACATATACGCTCAGGCCGTTTTTTTAGTTTTTCGTAAAAGTGAGTTATCCGTTTTTTGCCGTGTTTTGAAAATTTGTAAAATTTATATCTTGCTTAATATTGCGTTTTCCAAAACCAAGAAAACGGCCTGAGCGTATGCTGATGCAAAACATATTTGCAAAATTAGGTCCATTTTGACTTAAGGAGTTACGAGAAAATCAAAAACAAAAATTCTGTAATTTTTCATTGTTTGCTTTGGTTTTCGAAATTTCCAAGCTTTTAAGTCAGCTGCAAAGTGCTTTCTATTAAATAATGCACATAAATAACGCAAAAGGAACAATTAAAACCCAATAGATTTAATTTTCGGATATACTGTTTTTACTTTACATTATGTGTGCAAACGGTCAACGTAATTGAGCTATATCGGCTATATATCAGCTATTCAGCTTCAACCGCTTGTAACTTTTGATTGAAACCACGTACAGAAAAGATATGCACATCGTTTTAAAGATCTTTTTATGCTCTTTCATATGGCACATTGCAAATTTAGGGATACAAGGCTTAAATAAAATTTTGATTATTTCTGCGCATGCGCTAAGCCACGATGGTAGCTAGCAAATTATGCATTCTCACACACCAAAATTTTATGCAAAGATAGCCTGCCAACCAAACGTGTTTCACCACTAGTTTCGTCATGTTTGCTTCATTTATGCCATGATTAGGTCGAAAATCCCGCTAGTGGTACTACCAACTTAAAACTTTAAAAAATTAACTTTTTTAAGTTAAAAGTTTTCAATATTTTAAATTTTGTCGCACATCGATCAGAAATGTTAAAATACACCCATACCAAATTTGAACTCAATCGGTTATGTGTTGCCAATTTTAGACACCGATCGCATACCAAACAATCACCGATTAAAAATTAACGCATAGTTTATACCGTAGAATAATTACAGACTACAAAGCGTTGCGGCAAATTCAAATGTTTAACGGAAACTAAGGTTTCAAAAAGATTTGGTCGCCAGTGGAACTCAAAACCAATTATTACAGTGAAAAATTTGTTAAATCGCATAGAAATTAATTGCGGATCATGTTAACGTTTAAATTAACTCATCGTTTGATCAATTTTTTCAAAATTCATTTACAACCTCCTTTGCAATAAAATTTTTCCAGAAGTATATATAGCTACAGCAAAGCTGAAACATCAATCAGATAGGTTTCATTAGTTGCCACCATGTAACTAAATGGATGCTGTGGGATTGGGACTGAATCCTCCAGCCAATCAGGAAAGCTTTTGATTTTTGATTTTTCGCTTTTAAGAAATACTAAGTACAGATGCACAAACATTTGATATTTGATGTATGAAGAAATTTATTCTAGGGGGAGGCGGGCAAATATTGATTTTTGTTTTTAAAT